>CAJHQP010012013.1:0-13417 GCA_905132765.1 Moricandia arvensis
AAAAAAATTAATGGTATTTTCGTAAATAATGTGAACATGTGGGGTGAATAGAACAAAAGAAAAAACAAAACAAAAGATTAGTTTTGTGTTTAACTTTGAGTTTTGAGTAAAATTTGCAAATAACCCAAAATAGAATGGGTCATGTTGTGTACACCGAGGTCTTCATAAATATTTAGATATTGCTTTATTTTACACATGTTATCGTAGCAATTTTAGCTTTTTGTTTTATTTTTTAGTTTTCGTTAATGTACATTGGTAGTTTTGCAAATGTTTAAATATTATTTTTTCAATACACATCATCATTGGATATTTTTACTTCTATTTTGGTTTTCACATTCACATAGGAGGGGATTGACATTCTTTGTTTAGTATATAAATATTTGTATTGAAAATAAATCTTACTATACGGTCGGTTCGCACTTGTGCTGGCATAATTTTTTTTTCAAATATTAAAATTTGTAACTTAATTCTTGGCATTGGTCTCTTGGGTGGAATTTTGCATTGGATCAAAAGAGATTGTGTTTGCTTTCCTGTCTTATAATTCCTTACTTTTATGTTAGACGAGAGACCTACCTTATTTTGTGTGAAATCTTTGAGTTATACATAAGTTATGCTTGGACCAAGTTGCCCTTAATTTATTTTGGGACCACATTGCGATAGTGACATTGGTTAATGACTCCATTCCGAGCTTAAGACTAGTTTTTTTTTGTAGGATTCTTTAAGCAATCTCCTTCATTTCTGATAGTCTTGTGGAATAGAACAACTTAGCTTCTTCAGGTATTTCGGGTTATATCTATTAGAAAAGCTTCCTCCCATGGCATTGCAGTTATCTCTTCACATGAAAGCATCATATGTAAATAATTTTGTTGAGATACAAACGAATATAACGGGGAAATGAATTATTTACTACATAAAGTTCTAAAAAAAGAAAAACATGTCACTTGCTAACCATGAAAGCATATAAAATGTGCAATTTTCAAATTATACTTACTTTTACCAGTGTCTCCAACCACTTGTATCCTAAAATCATATTGATACTTTCCAATTTGAATGCCAATAAGTCATCATGAACGGTGATTCCTTGGATTTCTAGGAGAAACCCTTTTGTATTTTCTTGAGCTTGTCAAAACGTACCCGACATGTTGTAAACACGACTCTTCGATTAATCAATATCTGCAACTCATCCTATAGATGCAGAACTCATTAAATTTTAGTGATAGCTATGTTGTTTCTACTGTCATCCTCACTAGCTCCTCCATCCTCGACTTGTTCATTTTCAACCCAAATGATTACTAACTTCTTTCCTCCGCATTAGTGTCTCGAGAGCCATTTGGCATCCCCCAAAGAAGAATCTATTAATTCTTTTCTTGTATCTAACTGAGACCATGTGTTTTCTCATATGTTTTAAGACCATGTGGGTGGCTTGATTGAGCCACCGCGTTAGGACTCCTTCCCAAGCGTATAGCTAAATTCTTGTTGATCTATTGAGCCATCTTTTTCAGTAGTGAAATTTAGCGTAACGTTGACCATATTTGGACGCCAAATATATAATAATTATGGAAAGTTGCAATATTTTGAAGCTTGTCTACTTATAGTGAACCATAATTGGTAGTATAATAAAATTATACTTTACTATTTCTATAATAGAATTTGAAAAATAAATCAAAGAATCTTGAATTGTATTCCTTGAGAAGAAACAAATGTCTTCTTCTTCGATTCAGTTTTTTTTTTTTTTGAAGTGTTTCTTCAATTCAGTTTCTTCTTTATCAGGAAAACTCTAATTTCTAAATCCGGTTTCGACAAAAAGAGATGATGTTACTTTGTCTCTTATTCTTACGCTTTCGGTCATCATAGTTTTATAAAATATTGAAATTGTATGGAAACTATATATGTGACTAAATAAATTGATGCTTAAACCAAATAAACTTGTATGAATAGAACTAACTGTTGTAAAATTCAAAGAAAACCCAAACCCTAAAACTAAAAAGTGATTCATATCCAATTCTTTCATAAAAAATTGTTTCAAAATCATTCGTTACAGAAAATAGTTTGTCCAGACTAACTAGTGTAAAATATATTTGTTAAGAACTTATCTTCTTGAAACCCTTATATTTATCCCTTAATCATCTTAGATGTATATGAAACTTCTCATTCTCTGACTTTGGACGATTCTCCGGCATCGGTGAGGCACTATCGATTTCACTGGATACATGTCTCATGTTTTCATGGACCTATTTGCCATTTACTTGTGTTTTATTTGACAAAAACAATAAATTTACTTAAGATTTATTACTACGTGTAATATTATTTGAGCTGTTTGGCAATGTATATTATGTGGTTCTAGAATTACTTTTAGAAGATATTAAAGTAAATAAAAATTTAAATTAATTAACCAATCAAGTTAAATTTTAATTAAACCTCTTATATGAGTTACTCGTCATGAAAATTTACTTAAGTGACTTTTAATTTAATATATATATATATACTAGACTTTAACTCGCACTTTTAAAATGCATAATATTTTCTATTAACAAAAAAGTATTTAAATGTTGAGCTAAGATATCTTTCAGCCCATTTTATACATAGAAATATTTCTCATTCTTTGTAGACAAAAATGTCTATAATACATCAATTTAATTTTATGTCAAAAGACTTATATTCTCATTTGATAAATAATTTAAAATGTTTCACAGGATTGAAATATCTTTACTTGTATTAGCCACCCTATTTTGAACAATAATATAGATATAGGATAGGTTCGCGCGGACTGCACATCTACTAACATCTTATAAAAAATCCAGCTCAGATAGAAACGGTTTTTGCTTTGAAGCATGGGCTTGGTGTAACCCCCGTGTTCCGCAGTCTGAGCTGGAATAGTCCAAAGACATGTGTATGTAGAATGATCAGGCGAGCCAGTCAGTGTTGAGCTTGTCGTCTGGATAGTATTGGTTTGATTAAGACAATATTTCCGGGTCCAAATATAGCAGTTGAGCTTGTCGAAAAAGACTGGTCGGATTCGGACAATTCAGTTGGACTTGTCATCTGAGAACAGTTAGTCTATGTATTGTCTGATTGATTACGTTTTGGCAGGAACGGTTACTGAGCCAAACATGTACTGATAGGCCAAGCAAAATGGTGGAAACAATTATCTGGCGGTTTCTGGATTTATGAACTGCTCGGAAGTTACCAAGTGGTTATGGGACAGTTGTCCTAAGCGATTGAGAGCAGCTAAGGGAAAAGTTCAAGGACAGTGTTGGATGGTTCCTAAACCGCTTAAAACTGTCATTTGTCAGTTGGACCGAGGGAAAGAAACTACTTAAGGGCAGTTAATGACTTCAATGCGCGGGGGCAGTTGGGAAACGATTATGGGCGGTTAAGGCCGAGGAGTAACCGTACAAACTCCTTTTTAATGAGAATTCGTGGAAAGACTGGGGAACTCTTTTTCTTATCACGGTGTCTGGATACAAAAAAAAGATAGAAAAAAATACGGAGAACCAAGTGAGAAGACAGAGGAAGTGATCGGAAAGGTGAGATATGGTCCGATTTGTCCATATCCATCAGGATGTGAGTGGGGGGATTGTTATTCCGGCATGTCTGAGTCAAGTCAGCGAGATCTCGACAGAAGAGAGAAAATCGATGTAAAGGAGAAATTAGGCCGTCGATAATGGGTAATCCTAGCACATTCGGGATCTAAAATATGATGAGTCCAGCTTGTTCTAAGGCAAATACGATCTGCGTTTGTGGATTTTGAGATGATTCTTCTGAAGAGTAGTTATCGACAGTTGGGCTGGTGACTACCGAGAAGGATCAAGAGAAAGGGATAGTCCGATCAGGTCTGTGACGGACATGAGTGATGTCTGGTTGATGAGCGATAGGATCTTGCTCGAAAAATTGATCGTATGAAGGGTACATAAAAGGAGGTGTGAGCACTACTCGAAGAAAGATAGTTCCAGTGTTATCTTTGGTGGATCGGACATACGTCCTGATAATGTTAGGATCGTGATAAAATACTGGTGGGATCGACTGATACAACCAAGGAGGATAGATCAAGGATAAAGGGAAAGAGTTGTTCAATGGTTTATGCTTGGATTGAGGAGTTATTGTTAGACTGCGATCAAGAGAACGGATTATCGGGTGGTTATGATCGACTATGATTAACTGCAAGTCATGGAGTCTGTGTTTGGATGATACTATGGATAGAGGAGTTCGCATAATGGTTGAGATGAGGTATGAGGCGCATGTACCTGGTTCAGTGTTGGCTGCGTGTGATAGAGAAATGGAACCGAGACAAAGAGTGATTTGTACTAGACAGAGCGATGAATACTCAGAAACGGTTGGACGCCTATTCTGGTCTGTGGAGTTGATCAGAAGTCTTGTTTGATGGACAAGTACATATCAGACTGATCCAATATAGTCTAGATCATGTGGCGGTTGTACTGGATTTTGGTCTTAGTGTGGACTGGCCGAGTTAGTATCACCAGCATGGAGGGTGATGAGTCGTGATATGATCTGAGGGACTTGGACCGAACTGAGTATTTGTCTGATCTTGTGGGTCAGTTTTTGAGTATGAGACGCAGATCATGGCGAGTGTCTAGAATGTTCTGGATGGCCTGCTGACCGTATGGCGGAGTGTATGAGATCTGATGACTACATTGAGTCATGTTCTGACTAAGGGCGGTAGAGCTGTGTGTGTACAGACTGATCGTGTTGTGATCGGTGACTGGCTGTGGAGTGTTAGTGTGAATAGCATTCTGACTGGTACTGGAAGGCTCTAATGGAACTGAGCCATCTTTCTTTGTTCACTTGGTCATGTGGGGATGGTTGATTGAGTGATTAAGGAGCAAGATGATTCGTCTGATTGAGCTGCCTGGATAAGAAATGTTGGAGCAACATGGAGACAACAAGGATGGATCGTATGGTTGGACAAGCATTCCACCAAGCACCAAGGCAGTAAGGTACATGTTTATATTACTGCAATTCTTAGTGATTTTCTAGGATGCTGGTTCTTCTTAGCGAGCTCTGTGAGCTGAACTGAACTGAACATCCTAGAGGAAAACTGGATAAAAATCCTAAGTATAGGAAAAATCAGTAAAGGACCATGTTTGGTCGAGGAAGGCGACCCATGGACGTCCCATCGGTAAGGTAATCCGGGTCGGGGCCTCACAAGTTGTATTAGGGAGATTACGGTTCTAGGACAATGACTTAAGGAAGAATTAAGATTGTATAGACCGACTGAACGCGAAGAATTCTAAGGGCGAGCATTGAAGAACTGATTGAGTGACTTGATATTGGGAGTGATCTTGTCGGAGTTACACTTGTATGGACGAGCTGTAACTTAGAATTCTGTCTGGAAAAGAAATCGAAATAAGGTCCTTTGGAGAATGATCAGATTACTGCTTAAGACGTGCTCGATTAAGCAAAGGAGTTATTCAAAATTTTAATTAAATGATGGAACGACTTTGAGATTCATAAAAGTCAATGGATCGAGATTCTAAAGTGAAGAAACGAGAAGGATTGACTAAGAGTTTTATGAAGCTTAAGGAAGGATAAGAGGACTGAAGTCAAGATGTATCAAGTGGTTTGAGAAAGCCAAAGTTGATTCGGAAATGTTTGAGTAAGACAATGGACTGTCAAGGACCAACGAGGTCGGATATGGAGCCAAGGGGCTGATAATTCTGAATCTGAATGGACAAGGCATCCATAAGTTAATCTAGAAGTGAGACTTCAGTGAACAAGCGTTCAAGGAAAAAGAGCATGAATGGCATGTTCGGAAACTGGTTTGGACAAGTGGTCCAAAAACTGAGACGGAGGTATCAACTAATGATGGTCGAGATCGGAGTGAAACTGGCTACAGAAATTGACGGATCTCTGAGAAATAATCTGACCTGATTAAAGGATCGGAATACTGAGATGGACAAGTCATCCAGGGAAAAGTCTAAGGATAAAAGACAAAGGAATTGGTGCGGGAATGTGGAGTTAGAGAGAACTTACATTCAGCGTGTATTGTTTTGTTTAGAATGCTTAGTTGGACTCTAAGATTTTCAAGAAATGGACAAGCTGGTCCGGGAACTGGAATCGAAAGTTCCATGAACTGATTTGGAAAATCCTAGTAATACTTACATGTTAGCAAGTGGTGATTGTAAGCAAGTCTGCATATAGAGAGTTGGACAAAGGGATTGTGAAGGGGACTAAGCTTGATTGTCGTAGTAGGCTTGTGCAGTTCGAGAGTGGAGATTATTGGAACAAGAAATTGGAAGTCAGTTGCACTTGCCAATTACTAGTTTGGTGATCAAGAAACTACTCGGAGGTACTAGATGCTATAGATGATGTGTTATGTTCGTAGTGTCGATGGTAGCAGTATGATTGGTTCCTTCCATGAGCGTCTAGATCAGACAATGCCGTGAAGCTTGCAAAGGCTTGACTTGATTACATATGATGGCTCAGTGGCTTAGAATGATCATGTTCATCTTGATGATCGATTTCTTTCACGCGAGAGTCTAGATCAGTCTAGGTGTTTATTTTTGTGATGCTTACTAAGACTTAGCTGGATCAAAAGATGACTGCTCGAGGACTTGGAATGATTAGGCTAGACGAGCGACCGAGTGTTTTGTTAGACATGGTGCCTTTGGTAACCAAGTGGGTTTGCCGAAGCGTTCATGTGACCATGGTTGTATGACCTTGGGAACCAAGTGGGTTTCCCAAGGCATATACTGATGACTATCTGTTCTGGTGTCTGTGGAGATCGAGAGCTTCCAAGAAGAATGTGTTACTGTCATACCGTGTTCTGTTATGGCGTATGTGGGAACCGTAGAGTTTGCCAAGACGTATATGTTACCGCGTCGATGGGAACTGGTTTGGTTTGCCATCGTGTGTCTGTACTTGTGTCTGCAGAAACCATGTCTGATGTCTGTACAAACTGTACTTTCCAAGGGATACAAATGTACTCTTACTGGAACTCAATGAGTTCAAAACTGTGGGTTTCTGAACGAGATGAAAGCGTGGGTGGGAACTAAGTGGAGAGTTTGCCATCACGTGTTTGTTGGACGTCTATCTGTTATGAATGTTCTGATGTCTGCGGAAAACGTAGAGCTTTCCAATACATGGCTGTGACTGAGTCAATGGGAACTAGATGAGTTTGCCATTATGGGTTTGTGAACTGAGAAGGAATGAGAGTCCGGAAGGGTAACTGTGTAAAGAATCAAGTGTAAGATCCAAAAAAGAATATCTGTAAATATCAAGAGTTCTATCCAGAAGGAAAATCTGTAAGGATCAAGAGTGATCCAAAATTGTTAATAAGGATTAGTAGGGAGCTTAGAAAGCCTGTAAGGATCATAAGTGATTGGGAAACCGGTTAGATCAAAAATATATCAGAGGAAACAGCTGTAAGGGATCAGATTGAGTGATCCGTGAGTTCTAGAAATGATCTAGTGTCATAGAATTTGGAATTGATCCATGCTAAGGAAAGATCGGATTATGCTAATCAAACAGTCATGTCATGGATGGACTAAGACTGGTTTGGATAGAGTCTGAAAAGGATTATCGTCAAGTCAAAAGAGTGACTGCGAACAATAAGGAAAGGAGACTGGAAAACTTAACTAAGGTAGTGAATTAAGACTTCAGGGGTTGAGGTAAGCCGGTCAATACTGTTGGGTGTCAAGTGCTCTCACCAAAGTGTGTGTCCGATCACCAAGACATTTCTCGGAAATGAGAACTACTATGCTTAGTGAGTTACTGACTTTGACTGAGTCGGTGAGACTGAATAAGTGGTAATGAGACCGGATTGTGAAATTCATAACTGAGATCGAATCCAAGTGTGGTTGCGATCAAGTGTTATGAATTAAGTAGCACAGAAGTCTGGAATGATCTGAAGAGATAAAGCGAGGTTCTATTGGCCGTTGAGATCGAGGAAAAATTCATTCCAAGTGAGGGAGACTTGTAACACCCTTGTTCCGCAGTCTTAGCTGGAACAGTACAAGGACGGGTGTAGGTAGACTGATCAGATGAGCCATTCAGTGTTGAGCTTGTCGTTTGGATAGTATTGGTCGGATTGAGACAATATTGTCGGGTCCAGACATGGCCGTTGAGCTTGTCGTACAAGACTGGTCAGATTTAGACAAGGCAGTGGGACTTGTCATCTGAGTTCAGTATATTTTGGTGGGAATGGTTACTGAGCGAAACTGTACTGATAGGCCAACCAAAAATGGCAGGAACAGTTATCTGGTGGTTACTGGATTTATGAACTGCTCGATAGTTAACAAGTGGTTATGGAACAATTATCCTGAACCGTTGAGAGAAGTAAAAGGAAAAGTTCCAGAAACGTTATGAAGGTTCCTAAACAGCTTAAAAATGTCACTTGGAAGTTGGGCCTAGGGAACGAAACTGCTTGTGGGCAGTTAATAACTTGGATGCGCGAGAGCAGTTGGGAAACGGTTATGGGCGATTAAGGCCGACGAGTAACCGCCCAAACTCTTTTTTAATGGGAATTTGTGGACATACTGGGGGATCTTTTTCTTACCACGGTTGCTGGATACATAGAAAAGACAGAAACAAAAATACGGAGAACCAAGAGAGAATACAAAGGAACTGATCAAAAAGGTGAGATACGGCCGGATATATGGTGATCGGGTCCATATTGATCAGGCCGGGAATGGGAGGATGGTTATTCCGTCATGTCTAAGTCGAGTCAGTGATATCTCGACAAAAGAAAGAAACCAAGGAAAGAGGAGAACTTAGGCCGTCGTTGCTGAGTAATCTTAGCAGGTTCGGGATCCAAAATATGATGAGTGCAGCTTGTTCTGAGGCAGATATGATCTGCGTATGTGGAGTTCGAGATGATTCTTCTGAAGAGCAGTTATAAGCATTTCGGCTGGTGATTAATGAGAAGGATCAAGAGAAAGGGATAGTCCGATCAGGTCTCTGATGGACGAGAGCGATATCTGGTTGATGAGCGATACTATCTTGTTCGAATAATGGATTGGATGGCGGTTACAGACAAGGACTGAGCGCAACTCGAGGAAAGATTGTTCGGGTCTGATCTTTGGTGGATTGGATATACGTCCTGATAATGTTGGGATCGTGATGAAATACTGTTGGGATCGACTGCTACAACCAATGAGGATTTGTCGCAGATCAAGGGCAAGAGTTGCTTGATGGTGTATGCTCAGGTTGGGAAGTTATTGTTAGACTGCAATCAAGATAATGGATTACCGGGTTGTTATGATCGAGCATGATTAACTGCGAGTCATGAGGTCCATGTTTTGATGATACTGTGGATGGACAAGTTGGTGTACTAGTTGCGATGAGGTCTAAGGCAAATGTGCCTGGTTCGGTGCTGGCTCCGTGTGATAGAGCAATGGGACCCCGAGAGAGAGAGAGAGAGTGGTATGTACTAGACTGAGTGTTGAATTCTCAGAAGCGGTTGGCACCTATTCTGGTCTGCGGAGGCGATCGGAAGTTTGGTTTGATGGATGAGTACATATCAGACTGATCCGATAGAGTCTGGATCATGTGGCGATTGTACTGAATTCTTGTCTTAGCGTGGACTGGTCAAGTTAGTATCACAAGTATGGACGGTGATGAGTCATGATCTGATCTGAGGGACATGGACCGAACTGAGTACCTGTCTAATCGTGTGGGCCAGTACTTGAGTATGACACGCTGAGAAGGGTGAGTGTTTGGACGGTTCTGGATGGTCTGATGGTCGAATGGCCGAGTGTAAGATATCTGATGACTACATTGAGTCATGTTCTGACTGTGGGAGGTAGAGCCGTGTGTACTGACTGATCGTGTTGGGATCAGTGACTGACTGTGGATTGTTAGTATGGATAGCATTCCGTATGGTACTGGATGTCTCTAACGGGACTGAGTCGTTTCTCTTTGTTCACTTGTTCATGTGGGGATGGTTCGTTGAGTGATCAAGGAGCAAGAGGATTCAGTTAAGTATCTGATTTAGCAGGCTGTAAGAAAGGATGGAGACAGAAAGGATTGATCGTATGGTTGGACAAGCATTCCACCAAGCACTGATGCAGTAAGGTATATGTTTATATTATTGCAATTGTTAATGATTTTCTAGGATGCAGGTTAATCTTTGCGAACTCCGTGAATTGAACTGAACCTTGTCGACAAAAACTGGATAAAAATTCTAAGTATAGGAAAAAATCTGTAAAGAACCATGCTTGGTCGAGAAAGGCGATCCACGGACGTACCAGCGGTAAAAGAATTCGGGACAGGTCCTCACACTTGGCCCGATTCCATACAGGGACGGGTCCGGAAGGAATACCAAAACACCTAAAATCCCTCCAGTCTTCTTCTTCGCTGCTCTCCTATCGTCGGCAGCAGATTAAATTACTGACTTGCGGTGATGGCAGAAGTAGACGATTTGCTTTTGTTGGATTTCGTAAAGAAGAAGAAGCTCAAGAGGCTTTCATTTATTTCAATAATACTTATATTGACACCCGAATTTCTGTTGAGGTTTTCACTTAAAACTGGAGACTCCGTTTCAATTGTGTTAGGTAGTTTGAATCTAATTCAGATTACTCCTTTGGCTATATGGTTGTGAATCCTCCACGTAGTTTTGATTCACTCGAGAAAGTTAATGACAATGGTGAAAAATCTTCTAATGCTAATTATGCTCAAGGAGCATTAAAAATTAAGAAGAAACCAGAGGGTGGTGATCATTGGCTCCAAGAATTGCTTGAGGATAAGAGGAAATTCTGGTCAAATGACATGTTTATTATTGGTACCACCGGCAAAGAGAAGGTCTCGCTAGTAATTGCCATTGGTGCTATGCGTAACAAAGCTAAAACATCATTGGATACTAAAAAGGCTAAAAAGAATCAAGTTTTTCCTCTTGGTGATGATGCTTCTGATATGGAATACTTTAAGAGTAAAATAAAGAAAAATATGCCGGATTGGACAGTGATGATAAAACTGATACTAGTGAAGATGTAGCTGGTGATACAATGGAGGCAGAAGCTGATTGCAATATGTCTCACGAAATGAAATCTAAAAGTGATGATGTTCTTGACACTGGTCGCCTTTTCGTCCTTAACTTGCCTGCACTACAACGTAATGCAGCTTCTTTTTTAACCTTGTCCTATATACATCTTATATATTGATCTCTGATTGTTGTGACCCATCGATCCATCATCGTCAATCCATCACTGATCCATAAGCCTAGGAAGAACCACTTTGATTTTGGTTGGTTTGGTGATGGATATCAGATGATGGATCGACGGGTCACACAAAGGATGCGGAAAACCTTTGATTTACCCTCTTTCAAGCCCCTGAATATGACACACCAAGAAAGATATGGAAGGGTTGGTTGATCTGGATCACTCAACTCACAGCAAAAATACAATGTTTGGTTAAGAACAAAGGATTCAACAAGAAAAAAGAAAGATGATTTTATTAAAAATTTGAATGATTGACAAGAAATTCGTCCATGCCTTTATATAGTAGGCAAATGGGTGGTACATGAAAGGTCTAGTCAAGCCTAAAAACTAGAAAATTTATTTATAAAGAAAGACTTGACTGAAGTTGGAAGGTTGTGATCTAGAAATCTTTCATATGGTTGATATGCCCATTTGTATGCTCGCTGTCTCTTTGGCTGCCCCATGGACGACTTGTGTAGCTTATGGATGAATGGTGGTTGTGTCTGGACATGAGGGAGGTTTTTATGGACATCACAAATGCTCATGTATGATCAATGAATGAATAGTGGCCAAGTGGGCTAAATAGTCGACAATTGGGCCAAGACAACATATGCTTCCATTTGGGCTGACTTCTTTTCTTTTATTTTCTTCTTTGGCTTCCTCCATGGACTAAAGAGAAGTCCAACCACTATTTTATAAGTCCACACGTCGACATGTAAGACCAAGTTTTCTCATGGTCCAAAATTTCGTGGAACATACCGATAAGGCCTTTAAAATGCTCATTAAGCCAAACAATGATCAGTAGCTTACCTAGTTTATTATTGATCATCATAACTTGGTCAATGAGACTGTTCAGGGTTACATCATCCTCCCTTTCTTCAAAAATATTTAACCTCAAATCTGATTTCCTTTCAAGGATAAATGATCTGACATTGTCTTGCTCCAAGTTTGTTGTCTCTTTAGCCAAGGTATGGTATTTACCTCTGTACACGAATTTCTGTATTCCTGGCTCAAAAATGAAGTGTTGTAGCCCCTTGACATGCCTCAGATATTTCACAAGGCTGTGCTTAATCCAAACAATCGGTTTGGTAAGAAATCTGCAAGTAAAGGACTTATTGATATCACATTTTCCAAGACAGTTATGAACGGCAGTTCTTCTTAATAGGCGCCCCTTTAATAAATCCTTCATCAGTCTCAGATTGGTAAGGGATGAGCAAACTTGTAGCCTCTGTTTCCTCATTTTGTTTCATCTGGGCGGCTGCTTGATCTTCTTGGAAAGCAACAACAAACGATTCTGGTTCAGCCTTTTTGATCTTTTGAATGGTAGTGACTGCACCTTGCTTCTCTGGTTCAACTGATGGTTATGTGGCTGATGATGGACGTGAGGATATGATCTTTTGGTGGATTTTCTCTGTGAAAGCACACATCCATTTTTCAAACCGTTTGCGCTTTGCTTCTTTTTTGGCTGACTGAATCTGATCTCACACAAAAGCATTGACTACTTGTTGTATCTAATGTCTGATGATAGCTTGAATTTTTTGGCTATGAACCCAATCATGATAAGGATGAGATACCCAGATGCTTCTGAATTGTTGCTTATACCTGGAGCTGAATTTGGCATCGAACCGTTTTTTTCGTTTTGCCCTAAGTTTTGCATCACACCTTTTGTCTTATTAAAGCTGGCAATGATAAAAAATTTTCCACTTGTCTCATTCAGGCCACTTCGGATTAGAACAAGAAAAAGGTTGCCTTTTTTCTTTCCTCCTTTTCTTGATCACGTTTTCTCTTTGCTGTGGGAACCGAAATTCGCACTGTCAATTTCCAAGTTGAAGAGTTGGCCTTGCCCAACTAGCTGAATGGGCGAGTTGGTTGTCTTGATCGACCCAACTCGCCGAATGGGCGAGTTGGTCGACCCACACTGCCTAACTCGCCCGTTTGACAAGTTGGACTGGTCCAACTCGCCGAACGGACGAGTTGGTCGGCCCATGCAGTCCAACATACCCGTTCGGCGAGTTGGTCGGCCTGCACTGCCCAACTTGCCCATTCGGCGAATTGGACTGCTTGGTTGGTTTAGTGTTCCTTTCTCTCGAGTTTTTGACTCGAAAACTTTCGTCGAGACGGTATCGAGACTGCATTTGTATGGAAACATAGTTGTGGGAAACGAAATTCGCACTATCGATTTCTGTTGAATTAGGAACGCAGGGTAAGCCCGAGTTTCCCAGAGGTCCCAGATATCTGCTAAACCATGCGTCAATTAGTCAGAT
>CAJHQP010012014.1:0-13415 GCA_905132765.1 Moricandia arvensis
TACGGCCTGTACGGCCTTGTACGGACAAGGTCGACTCATCCCTTCTCTTCTTCTTCCTTCTCTCTATTCAACCCAAAGTGTATACCTCAACTTAACATCATCCATCTCTAAAATTGTCCCACATTCCGCAAGTGAAGCTTGTAATCTACTGATCATCAAGTGATCATAAGTTGGTGTGATTCCAATCTTACATCAATCTTCTAGTGGAGTCTTGGCTGGTTTCTCTCCAAGCATACCTGCTCCATTTAGAAGATCAAGTGTGTACTTCCTTTGGGACAAGAAGAGCCCCTCATTAGAGCGGCATACTTCAATTCCAAGGAAGTACTTTAGCTCACCTAAATCCTTGATTTCAAATACAGATTTTAGATAAGCTTTAGTGATTTGTATACCTTCTTTGTCACTCCCTGTGATGATGATATCATCAACATACACAAGGATGACTACTATACCTTGTTGGCTGGTGAGAGTGAATAGAGTATGGTCTGCCTCATATCGTCTAAACCCTTTTCCATTCAGGGTGGTACTGAGTTTATGATACCAGGCTCTTGGTGATTGCTTTAACCCATAGATAGCCTTCTTGAGTCTCAACACATTGCCTGGTTTCACTAGGTACTCTAGACCAGGAGGAGGTCTCATGTAGACTTCATCTTCTAGTTCCCCTTGAAGAAAATCATTCTTCACATCCATTTGCCATAAGTCCCATTTCAAGTTGGTAGCAATAGAAATGATGATTCTGATGGTGTGAAGTTTTGTAACTGGTCCAAAGGTATCAAGGTAATCTTCTCCATAAGTTTGAGTGAATCCCCTTGCAACCAGCCTTGTTTTCTTCCTTTCTGGTTTACCATTGGCTAGATACTTGATAGTGAAGATCCACCTACTTATTACTGCCTTCTTTCCTTTTGGGAGTTCAGCCTCATACCAAGTATCATTGTCTATCATGGCCTGAGTTTCATGACCCACTGATTCCTTCCATTCCTTATCCTTCATTGCTTCTTCATAGGATCTTGGTATGTATTCTTGATCCAAGTTGCTCATGAGGACTCTATGCTCTGCTGGATATTGAGCCAGAGAGCATGTGGCTTGAATGGGATGAGCTACTGCATTTGCATTGTAGTATACCCTTGTGTTCGTCCAGTTAGATGGGGGTTGCCTGATTCTTGTGCTTCTCCTTAATGGCTGTACCTGATCTTCTTCATCCTCATGGGTTTGTGGTTTATTGACAAAGGAAATAAATAGATAAGGAGAAGAAAGGATCTGGAATCACTTGAAGAAGAAGCAACAAATCCGAGCAGACTTGGAATGCAAGTATGTCCGTACAATACTTGCCTCCCAAGTCACCTAAGCTTAACCTAACGTGTCTTCAGAGTCAAGGCAAGTTTAAACTTACCTTGGTCGACATCAGAAGAGAAGAAGACCGTTGGAGATATTATGGGAACAAGAGGAATGAATAAAATAAGGAGAAGTCACATGTTCCATTTCTGCTCTCTGCTCCAGCTGTGAGGACAAGTCACTTTCAGTGCCTTGAGCAGAACATAGCAGAACATTTGTTTATTATTTCTCTTGTTTCTGTCTTAGGCATCTTGCCTTTATATATTTGTATCCTCACACTTATTCTAATCAAGGAAAAGGGTTCCTTCTCTCTCTCTCTCTTTTGAATTCGAAATACCTCTTTCTCTCTCTCTCTCACGGATTCGACTCTCTCTCTCTCTGTTCCTGTACCTTTTCTTCATTGTTCTTCATTTACTTTCATGGTATCAGAGCTTTAAGCTCCTAAACCTTTCATTTTCTTCCGCAAACACTCTCTATTCACTCCACTCTACCTTTCTTTCCGATTACTTTCTGTTTATCTTGAAGAACATCCTTTTGTCCAGTGGATATTAGGTTTGTTCTTGCAAGTTTCTGGGCGGTTCTTCACAATTTCTCTTGTTTTCTCTTCATATCTCCATCATATAAAGAGATATTAGCTTGTTTCTGCTTGTTTTCTATCCTGTCCAGTGTTTAAAATTCAAATTTCTACCCAGTTCACTCTATTACCCACTGGACAATAACAAGTCAAAATGGAGTAACACAAGCAAATGGTCTTCCCAGTCACTCTAAAAGGTTTAAACTACCTTCTCTGGTCGAGACTGACCAAGACAGCCCTTGGTGGAAGAGGTCTATGAGAGCATATCACCTCAGGAGAAGCCCCAAGACAAATCACACAAGGAGAAGATGGCAGGGAAGTTGTAGTGACAGATGAAGCCAAATGGGTTCGAGAAGATCTCATGGTGCTGTCTGCCTTGCAAAGTTCCCTGGATGGTCCCATAATGGAAGCTTACTCCTACTGTGAGACAGCAAAGGAGTTGTGGGACACCTTACAAAAAGTCTATGGAAACACCTCAAACCTCAGCAGAGTCTTTGAAGTGAAGAAGGCAATCAACAACTTGCATCAGGAGGATATGGACTTTACCAAACACTTTGGAAAGTTCAGAGCACTGTGGGCTGAGCTTGAGATGCTGAGACCAAGCACCACTGATCTAACCATCCTGAATACAAGGCGTGAGGAGGACAAAGTATTTGGGTTACTCTTGACTCTTAATCCCACTATCAATGATGTTATCAAACACATTTTAAGAGTTAAGGATCTGCCCAGTCTAGATGATGTGTGTGCTCAACTACAGAAAGAACAAGGTTCTGATGGGCTGTTTGGTGGTAAAGGAGAGCTATCTATAGCCAATAAGGCTGAGAAGATGGAGACTGCTTCAGCAAACAAAGCTTACTATAAGCCAGGAGGGGATAAGCGCATGACTTGTGAGCATTGCAAGAAGCAAGGTCACTCCAAGAACAACTGCTGGATTTTCCATCCCCACCTCAGGCCACCTAAGTTCAACCAGACCAGGGCTCATGAAGCAAGAGCTCAAGACACACAGCCAGCCAATGTATCCATGCGCATGGTGAAAGTTTATCAGAGTTCAGGCCGTGGGTTGTGTGAGAAGCTTCAACCTCAACAGGTTCGGACTGATCTTGTAATAACAAGGAGAAGAGAAGACTTGATGAGAGAATAAGATTGTGGAAGAGACTAAGAGAATAATGAGACTAAAGAGAGATTCGTGAGACTTGATGAACCAGAGACTAAGAGAGTGAAGAACAGAGATTTAGAACCCAGAAAAGAATAGGAAGGAGGAGGGGAAACCCCACTCTCTCACTTAAATCGTTTACAATTGATAATGAGGCCTTTATAGGCAATACAAGAAGAAAACATTAACCTATATCTAAGGGCTGATAAAGCCTGAGAGAATGGACGGTTTAGATGAAGTCAGATGGTCTTCATACAGGCTGGAGACAGCCTGGGCGCGCCTAGGAAAGCTTGGCCAGGAATAGGCCAGCAATGCACATGAACCTTGCCAATGATCAGTCCAAGTTCATTCCTTCTTTTGGATAAGCATCTTGAGAGCATATTCCTCTTATCCATCTCGTCCCAAATGATCCCTTGCCTCCTTAGCTTCAATCAGTCACAAGGGATTCGAATTGCTTTGGTTTAAAGTGATCAAACCAAAGACAAACCCGAAACTGCTTTACTTCTCGACCGTACGGACTGTGTACGAACCACCCGTCCGTACACCTTGACCCGGATTTTGCACATTGCCCAAACTCACCCAAAAGTCGAACCAGGAAGTGTTTTGGGTCGACCATGTCCGTACAGTCCGTACAAGGCCGTACAGGCTGTACAACTGGCCGTACAGGCCGTACGACTGTCCGTACAGTCGACCCTATTTTTGCACTTTCGCCCAATGGCTTCCAAATCTTCCCAAACACTTCCTTCTTGATCATAAGCCCTTCTTGAACCTTGTTCTTGCTCAGCATAAGTTTCTGGACCCTCTTTAGTCCTTGATCAGACTTCTAATGGGTTTTGGCCCTAACTTTGCACATGGCCTTTAGTGGTCCATTTCTCACTTCAGGTTTAACACTCCCCCTCAAGCTTGACTCTATAGATCCTGAGTCAAGCTTGGAACCCTGAAGTCACTCCTCATTAAAAACCTTATGAGAGAAAACCCTCCTTAGGGATAAAACCCTCATAAGGAAAAGAGTAAGCTCCTTCAAGGCCTAGGGATTGGCCATTGAGCCTTTGTGCCTTAGAACCAGTGTGGTTGGACACAAAGGACTCTGGATCGTGGCCTAAACTCGTGCAGGCAACAACACAAAGGCTTACACCCTCATAGAACTCGGCTTGACCTCTTCATAGACCCAAAACAACCTCATTTGGTCGACTGTAAAGTTTTCGGGTCGACTTGGTCCGTACAGATTCGTACGGTCCGAGTACATCCGTCCGTACCAAATCTGTATGGCCTTGCCCTAACTTTACACATAATCATCTTCAGTGAGGTTCAAGCACTGGTAATGGTACCTGATACATTATCCCAAAGGTGCATCAGTACTTATCAAGTATATCCACAAGAAAAAGAAACTTAGGCACACCTCAAAACAATGAAACCAAACCAGAGATTCTAGCAACTTAGATATTCTTCTAAATGAAGCAAGATATCAATGATGGTTTCTACTAAGGCAATAGCACTAGAACTTATTCCATTTTAACTATAACAACCAGAGCCAATCTATTCAAGCATTTAAGAACCATTCCGAGATTTAATGAAGAAATGATGAATGACATGAATTGAATTGAGTTCAAGTTACTTCCCTTTTTGTTTGGATGAGGAGTGACTGGTTTGTCACTTGAATCCCTCACACTCGGCCAGTTGCAGCCTCTCCATGGCAACACCAACTTGATGGGAGGTTGGATGATCCTTTGTTGAAGTCCTTGCAAGGCTTTGAAGCTGGACCATGGATGGATCATGTAAATTCAGACTCCCCCTCAAGCTTAACTCCGAGACTATGGGAGGAGCTAAGATTGTGAACGATCCAAACCATCCATGGCCTTATGACCACCAGTCTTCTTGACTTTGTGATGTCCTTCTTCTTGTGAGTTTACTCTCTTCCTTAATAGGAACTAGGGTGTTTGAATCACCATAGAGAGATCCTCACAAGATACTTTCTCTCCATTGCATGACCCATTCTCTATACACTCCTTGTATTTGAATGGACTGATGCGTCCATGGAATGGTATGCAATGGGAAGATTAGCATGTCCTTTGTTCCATTTCCTTTAGAACATCGGCCTCCTCATGACTTTGGTGATGATCTTCATTGCAGCACCCTCTTGGTGATGCTTTTCTTTGCTTGTCTAATGTCCTCTCTACACTCTCCTGATATGTAGGCTATGGTGACTGAACCACCATGGACAGAACCGCAAGGCAGCTCTCCATTTGTCACAACATCCTCTCTACACTCTTTGGAGTAGGCTATGGACTTCCCATGGAATGTTGGCAATGGGCAAATTCATGGTCTTAGGAACCATCAGTCTTTACAAGACTTGATGTCCTTACCCTTGTGAGTTTTGGCTCTTTTCCTTATACCAGGAACTATTGGTGTTTGAATCACCTTAAGAGCCCTCACAAGGTAGTCTCTCATTGTATGATATCCCACTCTAAACTTCCTGTAGACTTTGGGACTTACATGTCCAAGTGGTATCATACAATGGTATCAACCTCTCATTGCATACTCAATCACACTACACTTCCTGTAGTTTGTGGACTGACACGTCCAGTGATGATATGCAATGGCATTAGACCTTTGTCTGGTCACTGTGGTTTGGTTTGTCACTGTATCAAAACTTGTGTACCTTGTTGGAATAATGAAAGAAAGAGAAGAAGAAGAAAAGATGGTTGAAGAAACAATCTGGATCAAGCAGACTTGACTTGCAAGTAAAGATGAAGGCTGTCCATACACCACTTGACCTAACCTGACTTGCAAGGCAAGGAAGATGTTTAGGAAACTCTTGGACGTGGCCAAAGCTCCAAAAAAACCTAAGGATACTTGGTTAGAATTCAAATGGAAGGAGCTGGTCTGATTTGGACAAGAAAATATCACATGTGTTGCATAAGAAGAAGGACTGACCTGTCACTATCACACCAAGCTGAATGTGCCCTCTTCCTCCAGTCACTTTCCCTTCCTCTGGACGTGCCAGACTGTCCATGCCACAGCCTGCTCCACACCAGTCTGCCCCAGCCAGTTCTGAACCTGCACTGATCTCTCTCTCTCTACAAATTAGTTATATAAGTTTTCATGTTTTATTAGTAGTTTATTGTGCTTGTAAAGTCTTGTACCTTGGCTATAAAGCCCCCACATGTAACCCACGAAAGTCCTAAGGAGAATTGAGCCTCCTCCTTCATTATTCACTCTGGTTCATACACTCTCATATTCTCTCTAAGTCTCATACTCTCTCATACTCAGAAACTTTCCATAATCTCTCATACTCTTTGAAGTGATAAGTTGACTCTTTCCTTCAACATATCTCTGGTTACTTTATTCTCTTAATCTATTGTTCTCACAAACTCTCAAATACTCTCACTCATAATTTCGTCCATCCTTCATGGTCTCTGGTTCATACTAAACCAGAAGATCACAAACACTCTCCATAATCCCATTATTCTCACTTAAACTCTCAAAAACACTCTCTCTTTGATTCTCAGTCTTTTTGGTCCAAACTAAACCAGAAGTTTATTCTTTTCACCAAAATCATTCTCACCATTTTCTCTCTATTCTCACATACCTAACATCACCACAACTCAATGCAAGATTAGATCATCCCATTGGGACCAAACCAAGATCACTCATCCGGTTTGATCACCAATGCCTCAACAAGCTAAAAGAAAACTTGAAACCAGCAGACCACAGAGCAAGACAGGGCAATTTAAACTTCTCTAGATGCAATGCAAGCTTGAAACAAAGCACTTGCAACTAGGCTGGAATTTTAGATGCACCATATATGAATGCAACAATCTTAGACAGCAACTATTAGAATGCAACAGATTCAATCCGAACTAACCACTATATGATCCATTTTAAACAACCTAAACTGAATGCAAGAAAACACCCAGACATGATAATGAGCAATAGTTTCATCAAGATCATAGATTCAAGTAGTTTAGACATACTTCTAAATCCTACTTGATATCTCTGATGGATTAACTATGTCATTAACATCCAAGCAACAAAGAACTGGATTGAATCACTACCTATATGCTTATGGATGCAAAACAGTCTAAACAATTCTCATGATGCAAGTAGCAGAGACATTCAGTTCTACACACCATGACCAAAAGAGATATGACAATGCACGAGACAATACTAAACCACCACTATGATGCTTATGCAAGAACGAGAATCAGAACACAAAACAATGCAGTAAACAAGCCAGGAGATCCTGGGACCAACAACACTCCATGCACACCAACGTATAAACTCTTATTAAGGGATAAAGGATTTGCTTACAGCTAAGGAATCTGGGCTGATTCCTTAAACCTCCATGAACACAGGTCAGTATTTCTTGTTGGGTTTAGCCCAACCCTTCTTTGGTCATTACTGCTTGAGGCAGCTTCAGACTTGGCTCTTGAGGAACACCTCCATCCTTTTCAGACTTGATGCTTAGCCCCCAATGCAACTCTTCTCGGATCAATACAGGTCACTGAGCTTGATGGTACTTCTGGTAGCTCACTTGAGTTTCTTTCTCTAGTTTGGCCGAGATTTGGATCCAAACTTGGAATGAGCTCAAGAGAGATCTAAAACCGTGTTCACCATTTCTTTAGCTTCAGTTCCTTTGGTCACCAGTCTCCCATGGACTTAAGTGATGACCACTCCTACTTATGTGCCTCTTGAGCTAGCAGCACACCACTTCCACAACAGTGTCTTAATGCCACTAACTCTTCACACAAACAAACTCTCCATTGCTTCTCAATGGGCAGCGCCTTTTCTTACTTGGTTTGGTTAGACACTGAAAACTTCTTATGTTCCTGTACAGCACTCAAACTCCAGAATAGATTAGGCCACAAGCATTGGGATCAAACCTTGACTAATCATCAAGTTTGATCTCCAATGTCAACAGCAATGCAACTTCCTAAATGACAATGCATGATCTGATAAGATAAAACACATTTCATTTAGGCAAAACTAGGCTACCTTAACCGCATCCTTAGACATTACTCTAGGTGCTCAACATAAGGCAGCAACCAACCAAGTGAAAGATGAAACAGCAAAACACCTTAACAAGTTCTAATCAGTCATGAATGCAATCACTGGAGCTGATACACTATCTAGCACCCTAATACACATCCAAACAGAGAACAAGGAATGGCCTTTTTAACAATCACACATCACACAAGACCTTTAAGCATCCTGGGACAGAATCTAGCAAGCTTTATAAGACCCTCAGGACACGAACACACACTACACCACACAGCCATAACAAAAGTCTCAAGCTTTAAACAAGGGAAGGAAGTTATCTTACAGTCAAGGAACCTGTGCTGGTTCCTTGAACCTCCATGGTTAACCGGTTCATGACTAGACAGATTTGGGTTGTTGGTTTGGGAACCAACACCTCCTTCTTTGTGTGACCTTCCCCCTTGACCACTATCATGCCAAAGACACCAACTTTCTCCATGTTTGAGTCGCCACACCAAGATCCAAGTTTAAAGACTCCTTCTTTAAAAGGTTTCTCCCTGGACAGTGAGGAAGAGCGGCTTGGACAAGCTTCCACTGGCCTTCTTTCCCCAGAACGAACATGGGAGAGGAGGATGAACTGAGAATAGCTTCTGGGCACGCCATGAATGATAAAGTTTCGATCTTGAAGGGTTTAAACGACTGGATGCACAGAAGCTTCTTCATTGGCTTAGAAATGGCATGAGAGAGAGAGAGAGCTTGAGCTTGTGGATGCTAATGAACCAGGTTCTGATTAACCTGGCTCTGATACCATGAAAGTTTATCAGAGTTCAGGCCGTGGGTTGTGTGAGAAGCTTCAACCTCAACAGGTTCGGACTGATCTTGTAATAACAAGGAGAAGAGATGACTTGATGAGAGAATAAGATTGTGGAAGAGACTAAGAGAATAATGAGACTAAAGAGAGATTCGTGAGACTTGATGAACCAGAGACTAAGAGAGTGAAGAACAGAGATTTAGAACCCATAAAAGTATAGGAAGGAGGAGGGGAAATCCCACTCTCTCACTTAAATCGTTTACAATTGATAATGAGGCCTTTATAGGCAATACAAGAAGCAAACATTAACCTCTATCTAAGGGATGATAAAGCCTGAGAGAATGGACGGTTTAGATGAAGTCAGATGGTCTTCATACAGGCTGGAGACAGCCTGGGCGCGCCTAGGAAAGCTTGGCCAGGAATAGGCCAGCAATGCACATGAACCTTGCCAATGATCAGTCCAAGTTCATTCCTTCTTTTGGATAAGCATCTTGAGAGCATATTCCTCTTATCCATCTCGTCCCAAATGATCCCTTGCCTCCTTAGCTTCAATCAGTCACAAGGGATTCGAATTGCTTTGGTTTAAAGTGATCAAACCAAAGACAAACCCGAAACTGCTTTACTTCTCGACCGTACGGACTGTGTACGAACCACCCGTCCGTACACCTTGACCCGGATTTTGCACATTGCCCAAACTCACCCAAAAGTCGAACCAGGAAGTGTTTTGGGTCGACCATGTCCGTACAGTCCGTACAAGGCTGTACAGGCCGTACAACTGGCCGTACAGGCCGTACGACTCGACCCTATTTTTGCACTTTCGCCCAATGGCTCCCAAATCTTCCCAAACACTTCCTTCTTGATCATAAGCCCTTCTTGAACCTTGTTCTTGCTCAGCATAAGTTTCTGGACCCTCTTTAGTCCTTGATCAGACTTCTAATGGGTTTTGGCCCTAACTTTGCACATGGCCTTTAGTGGTCCATTTCTCACTTCAGGTTTAACACATGGGAGAGGATGGAAGAGCCATGGTCTCAACAACACATGCGGTTGGGTCTACCTCTCAGGCCATACCACAACCTCCTAATGATGATGCCTTCATCCGCAAGTCAGACATTCAGGCCCTCATAAAGGCTCTCAATGCAAACTCTGGTAACACTAGTATTAATGCTTTAAATTCTATTCACACTGCATCACAAACTACTAGACCTTTGATAATTGACTCAGGAGCTTCTCATCACATGATTAGGGATGTGAAACTCATTAGTAATGTCAAACCAGCTCTAGGTAGTGTAGTGATTGCAAATGGTGATAGGATACCTATTGAAGGAATATGAAATCTGAATCTGTTTAATAAAGAATCTCAAGCTTTTTACATGCCTACTTTCACATCTAATTTATTATCTGTTAAAAGAGCCACTAATTATCTGGATTGCAAGGTTATTTTTAGTCCTAATGATGTGTGCTTTCAGGATATTAAGACCAGTAAGATGCTGGGAAAAGGTGTGAGCAAGGGAGAGCTGTATTTTCTTGAAGACACCAAGCTTAGATCATATTCTACTTTTGCTTTTAATTCTGCTTCTGTTTTAGTTAGTGATGTGTTATGGCATGCTAGATTGGGTCACCCTCACTCTCGTGCTTTAGGACTGATGTTACCTAATCTATCTTTTAAAAATGAAACTTGTGAGGCTTGTATCCTTGGTAAACACTGCAAATCTGTTTTTCCTAAGTCTTTAACCATCTATGAGAATTGCTTTGATCTAGTCCATTCTGATGTGTGGACAGCACCCTGTGCATCTAGAGAAAATCATAAGTACTTTGTTACTTTCATAGATGAAAAATCTAAGTATACTTGGCTCACACTGATTCAAAGCAAAGATAGAGTTTTAGAAGCATTTATCAACTTCCAAAACTATGTAACTAACCATTTCAATTCCAAGATAAAAATTTTCAGGTCTGATAATGGTGGAGAGTATACAAGCCATGCCTTCAAACACCACTTAGCAAAACATGGGATTATTCATCAAACAAGCTGCCCATATACACCACAACAAAATGGAGTGGCTGAGAGGAAGAATCGCCACCTTATGGAGGTTGCAAGGAGCATGATGTTTCACACCAATGTTCCTAAGTGGTGCGACCTGGATCAGCTTCAAATCTATGCTCTGGAAGTCAATACACGTCTCAGAAAGAATATGGGCCATAGCACAGCTTAATGGGCTTATTGGAGAGCTTATTGGCCTTATTCATGAGGTATTGGACCGACATAAAGTTATGGGCCTTGATGAGGCCTTTATAAAGATAGGAATGACTATGGACCAACATGGACGTCTAGTATTCAACCTGATTAACCAAGGAATTGATGGAAGGAAGCTGGTTGGGCAGGAAATGAAATGGATGGTCTGGCATGATCGAGAAATGGACCGGTCAAACCGACATGGCCGAGAAATGAGTTGGAAATGGAAGATGAAGAACCAGAGCTGGAAATGGATTATCAGAAGTATTTTCATCATCCAAATGAGCTTAAGGAGGCACTTGGTCGTAGCAGAAACAAGATGGATTGAGCCCAAGCAAGAGTTGTTCGAAAAAGGCCTTTATCGGCCCAAAAAGTGGAAAGACAAGCCAGCTTGGATTATGATTGGGCCAGGAAGATTAAGCACGTCTAATATGGTTTATTTTAAGTTTATTTATGATTTTTATTAAGTGTAAACCAATTGCAATTGGGTTTAGGGTTAGTAAACCAATTAGGAATGGGTTTAGGCTAAACCAACTTGGTTTAGGTTTAGGGTTTTTTTTTAGCTTAGGATTTCGTTTTCTTCTTTCTTATTTATGTAGCCACGAGCCTCCATGTAAACAATCAACCATTATTCAATAAAATTAAGCTTTGGCTCAGACAAATCGTCTCTTAGGAGACTTCTCTATCTTGTTCACGTTGGTGAGCAGTTTTATATCACACTAAAGAAGAGTTAACCCTTCTGTGATCCATCCTAGACATCAAGCAGGACGCCCCTGTGTCTCAGGAGTAGCAAAGCATCCTTAGAGCCTTCCACAGCTTGAAGGAGAAGACCACCATCATCATCTATCATACACCCACGCCCCCTTCAAGTGATCCAGGGAGAGACAGCCATTCCAGGGCTGTACCAAGTGGTATCAGAGCCACTTGAAGGTTAGGGTTTGAAGTTCTATCCTAGGAGCACGAAATCTATCCAATACCAAGCAGATCTTCCATGTATTCTGTTGGAATCAATAGAAACAATGAGAAGAAGGCTGAGAGCAAATCAACAAAGGAGTTGTTGCAGAGAAGAGAAAAAGTTTTCCAGATTCCACCCTTCTATGGAGAGTTTGATCCAGATACATACTTAGAATGGGACAAGGAGATGGATTCAATCTTTAACTGCCATAGACGCACAGCAGAGAAGCAGGTCCAGCTAGCAACTACTGGATTATGTGGATATGCACTTGACTGGTGGTATCAGACAGCTAACACTAGGAGACAATATGGAGAGCAACAGATTTCTTCTTGGTATGAGATGAAGACTGTCATGAAGAAACGGTTTGTAGCCAAGAGGTATGGGCAAAGTGATTTGGAAAGGATGCAAATCACAGCTAGAGAAGCTAAAGGACGTGCTAGGACATCCAGAGATGAGCTAAAGTCCTACTATAGTCGTGAGGAACAGAGAAAGCTGCAGCTACATGAAGCATGTCTTGATGAATTGCAAAGCCCACAGTTCAAGAAACACCTCATGAACATGATAGATCAATCACTCACTGCTGTGATGAAAAACCCACAACACAGGTCAGTCCCACGTTCATAATCCATAGATGATGAGCTAAGTTGTTGCCAGAAGGAACCAGCAGAGAAAAAAGAAGAAACTGTCGCAAAACAGGGTGAGATAGAACAAGAGTTTGAATCAGAACCAACCACTCTTTGTCAAGCAGACAACTGGGACACCCACCTGAATCAAGAGGAGATATCATCAGTTATATATGATCACGTGCATGTTCTGAACCAAGCTGAAGAAGGAGTCCTTGATGGATCACCTAAAGCTCATGAATTACAACTCACAACTATGGTTGAAGAAGGTGATATCATTCAATCTTTTTCTTGTGATCTACTAGCAAAACCTCCTGTATGGATTCAGATCAGCCTAGTGGAGCACCTGAGGTTTGTTAAGGGGCTGCAACACCTTGTTTTTGAACCAGGAGGAAGCTTGTGTTTGCATAAAAGCATCAACATCAATCTGATCCAAATAGCAGCAGCATTGAAGCTTGACTTGAAAGGGTTATTGCATGAACAGAGAGAACCAATGCTCGTTTCTGGTTTATCCAAGCTGATATCACGTTTCCAGAAGTCTAAGATCAAGGCTTTTGTTTGGTATCAGTGGAGAGAAGCTCAATCAGAAGCAATGAGATCTGAACTAAACAAGGAGCAGAAATTGCTTGCTCTAAGTGTTACTTGTAATGAGCAGAGTCCAGTGACGCTTCTAGGACGTTTGAAGGATTTACAAAGCTTTGTGTTTGAGCCTGGAGGGGAGATAAACGTGCACAAGAGCTTTAACTACATCCTTGAAGAGTTG
>CAJHQP010012015.1:0-13415 GCA_905132765.1 Moricandia arvensis
TCAGTCATGATAGTTATTGGTTTAGATTTTAGTAACATATGTTATAGTATTGTTGTTAGTTTTAGGAGTAGATTTTGAAATTTATCTTTTTAACTTTTTATTTTTTGAATTTGACGAATATGTATTAGTAATTCTCTAATAAGATGATTTTAAACACTTTCTAAGTTTGTTTTATGTTTAAGGAATTGTTTTTTGCTTAGTTAATTGATTTAGGGTTTCGAAAGACTTCGAGAAGACTTTCCAGGAATTTTTCTAACATATAATGCAGTAGAAGACTTCCTAGAAGACTTCACAGAAAACTCTACATTTTTGCTGCTTGAATATCAGTGAAAGTCTAATTTTCCACCTAATGCAAAGTCTTCAGAAGTCTTCCAGTAGTCTTCCAGAAGTTTTTCAGAAGTCTGCTCATGTATTAAATCTTATAAATAATTTATAATATTTATAAAATACATTTTGATGGGAAAAAATCAAAATTATGTAAATATAAACATTTATAAATTATTTAAATTCAGCAAAGTAAAAATTTCATTATTTCCACCAAAATATATTTAACCTAATCCGATAATATAGTTAATTGATTTTAGGGTTTCGAAAGACTTCGAGAAGACTTCCCGAGAAGTCTTCTAACTCCTAGAAGACTTCTTGGAAGACTCCGAGAATACTTCTCAAGAATTCTTCTAACTCCTGGAAGACTTCCACTTAAATTTTAGTAGAATTTAAGTTACCCACATAATGCGAAGTCTTCCAGAAGTATTCCACAAGTCTTCCAGAAGTCTTCTCATGTATTAGATTATAGGGTTTTAGATGACTTTAAGAAGACTTTATAATTTAGTAGTATTTCTTAGAAGAGTTCTCGGGAAGTCTTCTATATCGAAAAATATTTAACCTAATTGAGATTTTTGTTTCTATATATAAAGAAAATTTACACATTCTCTTTCTTCCTCTCAAATGGCTGCAAAAAAATGTAATGTTTCTCACTCTAAAACTCTCCAACCCCTCTCTTATCTCTTTAGACTTGAATACACCTAACTTTATATTCATTTCTTTTTTTTTTTTTATGTATTCTCACTAATTTATCTTGTTTTGGCAGATTTTTCATTACATGATTCTCATCTTTCACTCTTTTAAAGGTAGATCCATAAAGTTTGAATATGTATTTTTGGTGTGTTTTATATGTTAGATTCTAAAAAATGTATATTCAACTTAATGTAACAAGGTTAAATGTATGACCTTTTTATTGCTCTTTTGTGTTTGTGATAGTGTTCAATGGTTAAAGGTTTGGCATTTTCTTTTTGGTATGAAGGAGAGAAGATAACACACAATTTTATGTAGGTGAAACCTGTAGAGGCATTAAAAACTTTAAAGGTTTGACCGTTTTTATTCCTCTTTGTTTTTGATAGTGTTCTTTGGTTAAGAATCTGATTTTTTCTTTTTGGTATGAAGGAGAAGAAGAGAATACTTAGAAAGACTTTGGAAGACTTCGGATGACTCCTGGAAGACTTTTGGAAGACTTCCAATGTGAAATCTTCTGAAAGTCTTCTAAAAGTCTTCTAGAAGGCTTCCACGAGTCTTCCACAACTCTTCTAGAAGTTTTCCAGAAGTTTTTTAGAAGTTTTCCAGAAATATTCCACAAGTCTCCCATGAAGATGTAATGATTATTTTGTAATTATTTTGTTTATGATATGTTAAATGATTATTATGTGTATTCTTTTAGTTATGAATTATTTTGTAAATTTGAAAAGATGTTAATGAAAATAATTAGTAAATGTGTTGATGTCTACAATATTATTTTTCAAAAGTGCTTGACATTATTGAAATTACATAACAAAATTTGTTTTAACCATACTACTCAAAACAACATAAATTTAGTCAAATATACTAGAAACTAAGAAAAGGACTCTCAAGAAAATTTAGTCAAATTCACCAAAGATCAAATAATACATAATTCTCACTAGAAAACGTTAAGTCTTCTCTCATAAGTCTTCTGGAGAAGTCTTCTCGGAGAAAATGAAAATTTAAGCGGGAAAATTAAATTTTAAGTGAAAATTGTAATTTTAATTTTCATAAAAATTTAAAAGTATATCTTAAGATATAAGAAGACAAATTAAACCACATGACTTGATATTATTGAAGTTACTTGACACTTTTTAAATTTAGAAAATATATATTAAGGTTACTTAACAAATTTTACAAAAAGGAACGTAGAAGTTTTTAATCTTGTAAGTCTTCTAAATTTAGCAAGAAACATTGATAAAAATGAATTTTTGTAACCTCATAATTATCACTAATTGAGTTATGAATTTCAGTCAAGAGCCCCAATATTTTACGTGTTAAGAAAATTGAAGTTTAATAAAGATTGACGTAGAAGACTTCTTAGTTTAGGAAGTGTTCTAAGTTTAGGTCATTTTTGTAATTGCAGATTTATGAAGGAAGACTTCTTAAGAAGTTTACTCTACAGAAGACATTGACAAATCTTCCTTTGTAAATATTGGCTTACTTTTTAATTTAATTTTTTCAAAAATTTCAGAGAAGACTTCTTTACGATAAAAAGTTGGTTTTGCTATTGACCAAAGTTTGTCAAAAATTTGACTTTTTATAGAAGACTTCTTTCTTACGTTCCCATGAAGTCTTCTCATTGTCGCAAGAAGTGTTCCTTGGTTACTTTTTCAATTGACTATATATGACTTTTCTAGAGAATGCTTCTAGGGAAAAGTCAAATTATCACAAGAAGTCTTCTCATTGTCACAAGAAGTCTGCGTGGGTTACTTTTGCAATTGACTTTTGTATTCTATAAAATTCAAATTTTTGACAAACTTTGGTCAATTACAAAATTAACCTGTTTATCCAGAAGAATTCTATGGAAGTCTTCTCGGTTCTCCCTGTTTTTTTATTAACAAAGGAAAGGTAGAAAACTTCCCTAGAAGTTTTCTATAAAAAACACAAAAAAATGTCAATTGCAAAACTAACATATGCATTGACCAGAAGACTTCTCTAGAAGTCTTGCCGAAGGAGAGAGGAAGTCTTCTTCACGAAAAAATCTGAAAAAAATCAATTTGATATCTTGAACCGGTAAGATGACTTGTTTAACTTCTCTAAACTCATATAATTCACTAAGAATGCTACCAACTCATTAATGACCAATAACCATGAGTTTCAATGTCTCTATGAACCTTACAAAGTTGGAAATCAGAATCTTGAATTTTTTGGATTAATATGGAGAGAAAGTGAAAGAGATGCGGTTTGTGTGAATAACAAATAAGAAAGGAAGAGAAAAAATCATTTTTTATGCATTAAGAGCTTCAAATTGATTGTTCTTTGTGGTTGGTGTATTGATGACAGTGACAATATTGTAAATACTTGATGAAGATGAAGATGATAGAGTAAAAGACTCATTTTCGGAAAAAAAAAGTAATGACTTTTTTGTGAATAATCCAAACTTTAAGGCTGAATGAGAGAAAGTAAAGTTCCAAAACATTATGGGTCACATTTGCATTTATCTTCAAATCTTGAGTCACTTTTGCAAAATCCCCTATAATTTTTTTCTTTTACAAGTTGCTTTATATTTTAACGAAATAGATAAAAATATCTAAGATTATTTTAAATATGTACATTCTTATTCTTAACTCTAATTTTGAAAATAAATAAAATTATTTATTTTATATTTAATTAAATAAAAATTAAAATTAAAATATTAGTAATAAAATATTAAATATTAACAATATTTATTTTAAATATAATTTAATTTAATTTTTATCACTTTACTTGGTGCAGCACAAGATGCATGAAAACACCTAATCTCTATAATAATTTTTAATAAGTTGGTTTCCTAAGTGTCGAACTCATAATAATACCACGACGATTAAGTAGATGGTTACCTTTAATGTATTAAATATATTATTTGTAGTTACCATTATTTTCTTAAAACAAATTCCTTTTATTTTAGTTAATATTTAAGTTTCATTGTTATTCTATTTTAACAATATATATATATATATATATGAAAATAAATATTTACTAAACTTAAAAACGTATATATGTTTAAATGTAAGTATGTTTTAATTCAAAAGGAAAATTGCCAAGAAAATAAATTCAGACATAATTATTAAATAAATAATACATAATTATATTAAATATATGAAAATATAAATATTCAAACAAATCTGAGTTCTTATATTTTTGTTAAATAATGTTCTGTGTATTTCATACATCAAAATTATATAGTTATCCAAATTAATAATAATTAAAAGTAAAAATTATACTATTTAATATTTTTGAGAAGTTGAATTATTATGTATTAAATTCACTTTAATTCTTGCAACGGTTTATTATAGAAGTATGTTAATATAATAAATAAATTATATTTAGTTGGTATAATTAAGAACTCATTTTCTTTTGTTTTGTAAAAAAATTAATTTTCTTTTAGTTATATTATAACAAATACATGTATGATAAAAAAAAGAAATATTTACTAGAAATGTAAATATTTTCAATAAAAGTGTGTTTCATTAAAATAGAGGCAAATTCACAAAATAAAATTATAAATAATTATTAAACATCCACTACATAATAATATAAAATTTATTCAACAAAATAACTCAAAAATATGAAAATCAAAACAAATCTGAATTCTTATATTGTGGCTAAATAACATTTTTTTCTTGCATTTTCATACATGAAAATGATATAATGATCTAATTTGATAAAATAAAAGCAAAGAATTCAATTATTTTTAAAAAAAATTTATCCATGTGTGAACTTTTAAAGTATTATCAGTTAATTTCATTATACATCTCTGAATCGAAAAATAAATTAAATGAATTATTAATCAGTTATTATATGAGTTAGTTCCTTTAAAAATTATAAATATGCATGATATTCCAAAAGATTACCATTAACATTCATTTATGTAACTACAAGATAATCAACATTTTGGTTTTATTTTTAAAACACACCATTTTGTTTATATATTTTCTGTTTATTTTCGCAAATAACATATCCCAAATTATACATGATTTTACAAAAATATATTTACAAATATTAGACACAAAACTATATGGAACAAACCAAATTAATAATTTTAATCTATTTTAGACAAAGTTATGATTTAGTTCAGAAGAAGAAATATAATCTAAGATATTCAAATAATAACGAAACCGACTATATATGCTACTTAAAATTATATAACTAATATTATAATATTATTAAAAATAAAATATAATTTAAATACATAAATAGTATAAATAAATGAATGAAATATATATATATATATATATATATTATTTACTTTGTTAAATATTTTAATTCATGCATATGTACGGGAAAGTCACTTAGTAATATTGTAAATGGAAACACTATAGATATTTATATAAGCTAAACTATTTAAACGGGAAAATTACTTGCTATATAATTTTGTGATAACAAATAACATAGATGACTATAATTGTTAACCCCTTGATATCTTGATATCTGTCTTCCCAAATAAGAATATGGGTATTTTGTGTGTTTTCGTTTCTATGAAACCAATAATTAACATATCAACCCCAGATTTACTAATTTACCCTAACAACCTACATTTTTAAGATAACTATTAGGCATGGTCGTTTTTACCCTAACCCGAAATTTCGACCTTAACTCACGCCTAATAAACCAAATCGCATCCAAATCATTATACAAAAATATCTGAACGACACTTACGAGCTCAGGTACTTTCAGGTTCGGGTACAACCGAACCGAACCAAACCAAAATTCGAAATAGGATCCGAAGATATCCGAAATTAGTTAACTATGCTAATATATTTATATATGTATTAAGGTAAGATATTTTATAGTATTTTGAAGATTTTTGTAGTTTGTTTTATTTGTTATTTGAATACTTTTAGTTACTTTAAATAGTTTAACTAGTTTTTAATTAGATTTTTAAATAATTAAAATATATTTTTGAGTATTTTTTTTTTAATTTTAAAGTTTTTAAGAAATATTGTAGACGATTTCAAACATTTGTTATAATCTGACCTGAACCGAATCTAAAAGGAATCGAACTGAAGCTGAAAATAAGTAAAACCCGAATGGAATTTATGAGCATAGTCCCGAAAATCCGAAAATTTGAATCAACCGACCCGAATCTATCGGGTCCCCAAACACCCATGCCTAATAACTACTGCACATAAGAGGAAGAGAAAGTAAGATTTTTCTCTCCCAGGCACAATAACCAAGAGAGCTTTGTTTTCTTTGGTTCTTAGCTGGTGGTTTCCTAAATCACAGCCAAATTATCACCCTTTTAGAAAGTTGACCCTTTTATCGAGCCTGACATAACCAAAACTCTTTCCCTCTTTTTCCTAGTTTAGATTTTTTCAAACAAGAAATATCTTAGGTTTGCGAACCCTCGGAGGTTCGGCACCGCCGGTTGTCGGAACACCACCTAGTCCACCACAACCAGTCTCTACACATCTTCATGGAACTCCATGGTGTGTCGGAGCTCCTTCCTCTCGCTAAAATCCTGCTAGAGTCGACGATTACTCCTCTAGCTTGGGGCTACGGTGTCTACAGTTGCCCGGTGAATCCTTCGATGTCCTTAGTGCTCGCTCTCTTGCTCGTCCGTCTCTTAATTGTTTATCTGCATCTTTGAGACTTAGATCTAAAAAAATTCAACAGTCTCTTGACTCATCACAGTCTCTCGTCTCAACAGTTTCCACATATATAGGTTTTGGGTTTCACTGACTCTGATGTTTCTTCAGTGAGTGTCCTAAAGTACTCTTCTGAAAACTGTCGCTTCCCTCCTGGGTTAGTGTCCGATGTTGCTTAGTTAGCAAGCACTCTTAGCTTCATATGGTGCCTCGTCTCATAGCTGAAGAAAAGGGTAAAGTTCCCCTCTCAGGCCCATCTACAGGATCCTGCAAACGCATTCGAGCTCCAGATCTCGACACTTCGGGGTTCATCTCAGCTAACTCACTAACTCTTATTGGTTGGATTACCAACCCACAAGAACAACAAATCTTGTCTCTTATCTCTTCCCTTACACAAGAAGTGGTCTTTGGAGAAAAATGTGGTTGTCTTAGACTTACGACCCTCTGTGTTCCAATTTGGATTTGAGTACGAGAAGGATATTCTCAAGGTTCTGGACAATCGTCCCTATCATTTCTGCCACTGGATGGTTATTCTCCAAAGATGAGAACCCATCATCTCCCACTCCTTTCCTTCTCAAATCCCCTTTTGGATTCGTCTTAAGGGTTTACCGCTTCATTAGTGGCACGAAAAGATGATTTACAATATCGAACATGATCTTGGTGTGCTGGAGTACTATGACATCTCTGTTACGGCAGCTCGTATCTGTGTGTTAGTGGACAGTCTTAAACTGATTACGAAAGAACAGATCATCGAATTTGATTTGGGAGAGGAAAGTCGTGTCTCATTTTATTATGAATGTCTGGAAAACAGTCGTGTCTCATTTTATTATGAAGGTCTGGAAAACAGTCGTGTCTCATTTTATTATGAAGGTCTGGAAAACACTGCTCTATTTTCTTGAGATTATCACATCTCAGTGAGGATTGTCCTCTCCGTTCTCAGCGTTCTGTTGTGGACCTACACTACTCCATTCCAATCCCCCTCCCGGCTAGTCAAGCTCATAACCGATAACCTCCTCCGATGGCTCAATACTCCTCAGATCATAGGAGAGCCTCAGTTCATGAACCATCACCAAAAGGGGCATCTCAAACTTTCTTCAAGCGTCTTAATAGACATGGAAAACCTTTTTGGGGATTGGGTTGCCAACAACATTCAAACCTCTAAGTAACAAGATCACTCTGGTTCCATTTGTTCTAACTAACAAAAGGAACGCAAGGTAGAAGTGAATCAAGCTATCGAGGTTTATCTCCTCCTCATACTACATTTAGAGCTCCCCGCCTCGAGAACTCAGCCGGAAATCGTCCTTAGCTGTCTACACATTTTGAGGAGCATCACTGATAATCCCCTTCTAGGTAATCTAGAAAGAACTCCTCGTCTGTTATATGGGTTGAATTCACCCCGACAACCAGTGGAGCGAAACATTAATGACTCGGATTTTCCGCCTCCTCCTGCATCACCATCAATTTCTACCACATAGCAGGTTATGGAAGAGTTACAGGAGGTGACTTATCAGTACATCAACTTCCCTGATCCTGTGGAAATCTCAGCCCAAATACAATTGGTTCTTTATGTAAAAGTAAATGGCGTAATCGGGGAGACAGCAGCTAGTATCATTGTGCCGGCAGCCTCTACGTCTACACTCCGCCTCTCCTCTGTTTCCAACCTAATACAGACTCTGACCCTATCCATGGAAATACTATCAATGTTGAGCAAACTCTTGATGAAAAAGACGTCCCAGAGGCACCGATACGTCCAGCTGCAAACCAAAAGGATAGACCACCGAACTCAAAGAAACCGATTCATAGCCCACGGGTCTTCGCTGGATTAATTTTATGTCGACTAATCATCTCAAGGCTCAAAGAACAACTGCTGCTCATTCTACTACTTCTTCGAACCGTTCTGCTAACCACTCTCCCTCCCTGGGTGGAACCTCAGATCTTCTCACTTGTAGGAAAACATCCCAAAGCATCTTGCTAAATGGGTCTCACAATGATGCTCAAGTGGATTTTCACCTTCATAATCAGCCTCTTCCTTAGCTATGGTTAGCTGGACAGTTGCGGGCTGGGGAACCCTGCGACAGTTCAACGGATCAGAGACTTCTACAAGAATTCGAGTCCACATATCATGTTCCTCATGGAGACTAAAAATACTGATGAGAATGTCCTCAAAGAGATTGAGGATATTCTGTTTGATCATCATTTCCTAGTCTCCCCTCAGTCCGAAAAGTGGGGACTTTTTCTTTTTTTTGGACAACAGAAGTGTCCATATCAGTGTTACAAGTTTGCATAATGTCATGGATACTACTATTGAGTTTTGCGGCTCCATATTCAATGCAAACATTGTCTACAGTGAGTCGGATGGCTCTCGGCGTCAGGGGTCTGGGATCATAATACGTCTCTGGCTGTAGATCGCTCTAGCCCATGATTTCCTACCAGGGATTTTAATGAGATCATCGATAATAGTGAGAAATCAGGTGGTCTTACAAGACCAGAATTCTACTTTCATGCTGATATGTCACAATATTTACCACTTTTAGACCATGTTATAGGCTCTATTTGGAGTCTATTATATGTGTCTAGGATGTGTTTTAGATTTTCTTTATATCCAAGTACATTTTGGAGCATTGTAAAGATTATGAAGCTTTCTGGAGCTCAAGGAGAGAGAGAGATAGAGAGAGAGAGAGAGAGAGAGAGAGAGAGAAAGAGAGAGTGAGAGAGAGAATGAGAGAGAGAGAGTGAGTGAGAGAGAGAGCGAGCGAGAGAGAGAGAAAGAAAGAACAAAGAGAGAGAGAGAGAGAGAGAGAGAGAGAGAGAGAGAGAAGAGAGAGAGAGAGAGAGAGAGGAACCCCGTAGCTGGTCAAATTCAGTAAAGTACGAGTTGAGACATAGTATTGTGTCAATCGACGACGCACTCTTGCCGTTGATTGACGGTAAACGCACAGTAGCCCAACTCACAAAGCTACCCGACTTGAAACCTAAGTCACATAAATTACAAGATTACCCCTGGACGTGTTTTACATAGTTTATATGGTCTTTGCTAGTGTTTTATGCAAAGGGAGCATTTTAACAAGTTTTGATACTTTTTCATAACAAACATAGCAGTTTAGGCTTTTTGGGTAGAAGATCAAGACGTCTTCGAGTTTTATATTGGAACCCCACTTTCTATCCTTATTCTTTATCTTATGCATTATTTCATGTTGATGATTATGTTCTGCTTAGCTATGTCTGAGTAATCACCTTGTTAGATTCCGGGTTTATTAAAGGTTTCGATGGATTAGCCAAACAATAGAATTTCTAGGGTGATGATTAGATCTATCAATAGAATTGTACTTATTGTTTGTGTTGTAGAGTAGCTAATTAGAACCTTGATGCTAGGATAATTGACATTGGGAGAGTAGGATTATTACCTGAATAAATCATGTTGACCGTAAGTTATTAGGGACAATCCAGAGAATGGTCTAGTGATTCTAAGTTAACCAATCAAATATGGTCCTTTAATGCTTGAGTAAGAAAGCCATCGATCGATGCCGTTTGCATACCATCGATCGACGGTCATTCCAAATTTGCACACAAAAGTTGTAGATTATGAGCTTAGCCATATAATAGATATAACTTAATATATTTATTAATTGAATTTGTGTTCTATGATTGAAAACCCCTTGGTTTCTATCCATTATAATTCATTACCTGAAAATCCTAGATCTACCTATTTTCTTTGCTTGTTTACAAACCAACTATTTCCTATTTACATATCTTAAAAACTAATTAATTGCCTAGCTTAACTAAGTTTATTATCAAATCTATTGTGTGCCCTCGCTCTCTGTGGATTTGATCCCTAAGAACTACAGCTGAACCTCCTATTTGAGAGAGTTATCAGTAGCTCTAGGGTAATTTCAGCACGTATCACATCCGTTTAGATCGTGTCTATCGTGAATCATTTTGATCTCCAACATACCAGCAATTTCCTTTCTTTGAGAGGGACATGTGGTCGACACTTGGTTCATTGTAGGTTGGATAGAACTTTAGTAAACAAAGCCTCGTTTTATTCACTCCCACGAGGTCGTACCGACTGTCTCCGGTTTGAGGGGTCGGATCATCGCCCAATTCATACCGCTTTAACTCAAGTTGGTGGAAAATCAGGGAATTTTTCCGCTATGATTGGCCTCTTAAAGATGTGGAGCAGGTTAGGCTCCTAACTGATGTAGTCTGGAACTCTTCACCAATTCTATCTGTTGGCCAAGGAATCGCCGCGTGGCGTACAACCATCTAATAGTGGATTAGAGATTATCACGTCAACAGATGAGAAGTCACAGAAACACTCAAAGCAGACCTTGATCAGGCTATGTCCGGTAGTGATGTCCCAAATACTACTATTGCGGCTATCAATCTGGCCCTCCTGAATGATTATAAGGCAGATGAAATGTTTTGGAAACAACATAGTTTTATCGCTTCTATGGGAGTTAAAAATACAGGCTTCTTCTATGCGGTCTAAAAATCACGAAAAGCGCATAACCGGCCTAACATATTGGAAGATGCCGATGGTACATCACTTTTTGAAGAAGAGCAAATGGCTGCAGAAATTTCCCAATATTTCGATGATATATTCAAATCATTTGGGAGGCTCTGTGGTTGTATCGCAAACATTAGTGCCATGTATATCTGCTGCTGTGAACGCCCACACTTACTTCCATTCCTACGCCGGAAGATATCAACCGGGCTCCTCTTTTCCATTCACCATGATAAAGCCCCAGGACCCGATGGCATCTCGGCTTGTTATTTCAAGCTAGCTGGTCTTCTGTGGGTGCAGTCATAGTTAGCAAGATTCAGGGTTTCTTAACCATCAGGGTTATGCCACCATACATCAATAACACCTTTTTCTAGTCACACAAGCCGAGGTTCCTCTTCTTCACAAGGGTCGTACGACCAGGTCAGGCTCGCGGGTCATAAGAGATGGTTTCACCAAGGCTGTCCAAGAGATGCTAGATCAAGATCAGACCGGTCTCAAACAGTTGTTGATTCAAGAGATAGCCGAGTTAAAGATTGAAGATTTAGCCGCTCCAATAGAGGTTCAAAATCCGTTTGGTTTAATCCAATTCTCTTCCCTCATCCAAAACCAAGCCTACTTAATCATCTCCACATTCACTCTTGGTTAGACCTCAACTCCAATTCCATCTGGTTTAGAGACTTAGCCGCCTGATCCAAATAAGGTAAGCAGGTAAAAATTCAATTATGATGTCTAACCGGTTTATTATCTTTGGTTTGTGTTTGGTTTATCTATTTTGATTTCTTTTAGACATTATGAGCAAACTTGTTAGCCTTTTTATTTTAAGAGACCAATAATTGCAAAGCCTTTGTTTAGCCTTTGCATTAGAGTCGGGCCTTCTTTTTAGCCCCTTATGCTTTAGAGTCCAAGTAGATTCTTGTTGTTTTGCTTCAAGTCCTCTAGAAGGGGAAAACTGCATCGGGTATATAAACCCCTTATAAGCGGCCGTGTATCTTTTTACCTAAGCTAATATATGATTCAACCCAATCAAAACCCTAAAGTCTTTCCAGTCATGTGAAGCACTTGAGAGCAAAACCTTGACATATCAAAAGACGTCCATTGTTATTTGTGGAGTCTATCGATCCCTATTAAACCCTTGTCCGATCCTGAAAGAGACACATGTCCAGCAAGAACCGGATCCATCTCTATTCATCAATCCATCCAAAACTGATCTTGTTGAGAAAGACATACGTCCAACAACAGATCCCATATTTCATCAATCTATCTCTTTTCTTGTTTATTTCTCATATCGCATATCATCCTCCCCCCCCATTGATTCACTCGTCCATCATCATTCATATTAAGTTCACCATTTTAGTAATCATATTTTCTTCTGTTTTCATTCATATAACCATAAAAACTTTTAAAAACTTCTACTTTTGTTTTAGGTTAACAATCAGATCCTAAGTCTGCATCGATTGCTCGAGCATACCGCCTTGATGTCTGATTAGGGACCTCAGTCGATCCAACAAGATTTATCAGACCCGTGCCTACAACACACCTTCATAAGGTTAATCCCGAAAGCACATGTTGCATTGCGAGTCTCGGATTTCCGTCCCATAGCTCTTTGCAATGTTTATTAAAGATCATCTCGAAGCTTCTCTCATTCCGATTTTGACCGCTATTTGGCGATATTATTTCAGAGAGCCAATCAGGCTTCTTGACCAGGAGAGATATCTCTGATAACATGCTTATTACAGATGAGGTCCTTCATTATCTTAAGACATCGGAGGATAAGAAATTTTTTTTATTGTAGTTAAAACAGACATGAGCAAAACTTACGATAGATTACAATGGGGTTTCATCTGCTTGTGTTCGAGAGACTCAGATTTGATGGGAAATGGATTAATTTGATCTGGCAATGTATTTCATCAGGATCCTATACATCCTTATTAACGACTCAGATAGGGTGATATAGTGTGTTTTTAGCATACTTCGGTTGTGATTTATTGATCTTTCTCACACAATTATAGGGTACTTACAGCTCTATTCGGGACATTTTGGGTACAAAAGAGGCTATGGAACTTTGGAGGGAAACATGAAGAAAAAGGGGAAATTTGAATTCTGTCCCAGAGAACAACCCCAAAGATGAAACAGAGCCTTGATCCCCGCGAAAGATATTTTAGGAAACTGCATAATCTTTTGGGATTTGCCCTAATTTTATTTCCTCTCCCTTTCAGCTGCCACAAAAGCTTTATAAAAGAGGGGCACAACCATTATTTGAGGGAGGACTCGTCCAGCTCAGTTTTCTG
>CAJHQP010012016.1:0-13409 GCA_905132765.1 Moricandia arvensis
ATTATAAAATTAGTAATATAAACACGAATTATAATAAGTTATTGATAAACTTTAATTATATAAACCATAAATTTGTAGTATAACTATAACGTTAGTCATATATTTAAATGTTTATATAACTATTACAAACACAATAATTTTATATTTTTACATTTTATATTTTATTTTATTCTATTTGAATTGATTACTAAATAAATTATAATATATATGAAAAATCATATTTTAAAATTATTTATATTTAATATCTACTAAAATTTTTGATCTGAATTTCAAAGTTAGATTACCGTTTAACAATTTTTGTGTTTATTTAATGATATATTATTGCATTATATATAATATATAATATTTTCATTTATATAAAATACAGATTTTTATTTTTCATTTTATAAATATAATTGAATGTATTTAATCTAATTATATTTTATATAATTCAAAATTAATAAATAGTTACATGATTTTTAAAGTTGAGATCTTGCTAAATCTTTTTCAAAAGATTTGTTATAATTTTTATATATATTTATATTAAAATAAAAAGATATAAGATATTATGATTAAAGTAGTTAAAAATATTTTTTATCTATTTTCATTAAAATAGAAATCATGACTCATTTCATGTGTTTTTTGGACCATCATTAGAATACTTTAATAAAATGTATTTTATTAAAACTAATGAATAAAATTAACATATAAAACTTTAAACCTTGAATTTTTTGCAACTATCACTTTATACTTTCAAAGTGATATTTATATCACAAAAAACTTCAACATTGACTTATTTGTTCATAGTAAACAAATAAAATTAAATTAAACCAACAGTTAGTTTCTTTTAAAATAATTATTATTTATTAATAAAATAAATAAAATTAAATATAAGTTCAGAAAAGTAAATATAAAATTAGAAAATTAAATATACATTCAGAAAATTAAAAAAAATTCAAAAAATAAATATAAAATTTAGAAAATTGAATAAAATTTCAAAGTAAATTAGATTAAATTAAAATACAGAAAATTAAATAAAATTGAGAAATTAAAATATTAAAGAAAAGGCACAAAATTGAAAAAGAATAATCAATATTTTTTTCATTATGAGATTTTAAATAAATTTATTTTCGTTAAAATAACAATTTCAAAAATATCACGGTGACGATGATGAGGGTTTCTCACTATTAACCATGACTTTTTTTGACATAATCTTTCACGATAGTTTGATCATCGATCTTTAACATATTTGGATGTAGATGAACCAAATCATACAAGAAATAAATATATGGAGAGAAACCGGTTCTCTCTCTACTGTAGAGATAGAAATATTTTCTCTCAACCCCGCTTACCGGACTTAGATAATTCAGAGGGGGAGAGATTAAATCGTTTTTGCCTTGTATTATAGTTCGATCTCTGATCAAATTTTTGTGGTTGTTTTTCTTCAATCAAATTCCTATTTTTCTGATCGTTGGTGGTATGATAGCTCTGCCGTTCTGCAAATCACCTTTATCCCATGTGATTGAGTCGGAGGTCTCTTCATCTCTGGTCATCCTCAACCTTCGTTTTCTAATGAGCATAAGCTTACTCCTTTTTAGTATCTCAAATGTAAAGGAATATTGAGTCGTTGATTCGGTTGACCTTTATTAAGGATTCAGTAAAATTGGCATCCTTAATCTTGAGGATGGTCCAATATAGGATTTATTTTGAGTCGATTGAATCTTCCTAGTTATAACCATCAGTGATTGTTGGGGTCTTAGTTCAAGAGCATGTCTATGGCAGAAGCATGATAATATCAAAGGTACAAGTTTCTGTTGAGGATTAGAAGATAATGCTACGTTTTAGGTTGAGTGATTTCACGTGCGGTGAAGAATTCCGAAGGAAACGCTACGGAGCTGGGTTCTCAAGACTGCATGTCTTTACCTTGACACGTGTTAATGTTTGTTCGAATCGTACACTTGTAACTTTTGCCTCTGCATTTGTAATGTGTATGGTTGAGAACGTAACGTTTATGGTTTTGGCAGCACGTAACGTTTATGGTTTAAATGCACTGTACCTTGTATTATTTTGGGCATTAATAAAATTATAAAGTTGACAGAATGGAGACAAATGAACCCAAACAATACAAAATTAAATAGAAGTCTTGGTTAAATGTTGAGAAGTTTTTTCCAAATAGTATTCTTACTTCTTGGAAACATCTTTAATGGTAGTATCTCAATATGATATCTAAACTACATATGTTAATATTTAGAATATATTATCTTACGTAGTTCAGAAATCCACACAATATAAAATACTACAAGATGCTCTAACATCAAGAAAACAAAGAGATATGATAGAGAAGCAGCAAGTATGAAGTATCATAGTATCTAACAAAGTTTGGAATCGAGGATTGAAAACTCAACCATATTTTTGATTTGATGATATTTAAAAACTCAATTAAATGTTTTACTTCTTGAGTTTGGTCATTGATGAATGGATCCTTGAATGCCTCGCTTTCTCTCGTCTGTCGTGGAGCCAAACTAGTGAGGAGGCTCTTTTCGACAAGTGCCGTTTGTTAGTTCAGACTCTCTCATAAACAAATAAATGACCTCCGCCCGTGAATAGAACGCGTATATATAAGAATTGAGAAACACCATCGTGAGAAGTCAAATTTGAAATTTACACCATTTCAATTTGAATTTTACACCATCGTGAGATTTTTTGTCACAAAACTAAAATTCAAAAAATAATCGAAATATTTTTTTTTCAAGTTTGAAATTTTTAATATATATATATTTTTTTTAATTTCAAATTTCACCTCTAACATTTACACCATTTAATAAAATTCACACAAGATATATAAATATATATTTACACCATTTAATAAAATTTATTTTAATTATTTTTTAAACGTTATTTTTGTGACAAAATCTTAACTTTTAATTCTTAAATTTAGATTAACTAAAACAAATTGTATTACAATCTTTCACAAATTTTATTTAATCATTTTTTCAATGAAACGAATTTTGTTTTTCCAGACATATATCTCTACTTTTGAGTAAGATAGAAAAGTGAAGCAAAGTGCGTTTATCGTAGTATTAGAGCACGATTATCGCGATGATAATCGCGTGCTTAGTTCAAAAATAAATGCAAAAAGATATTAGAAAAAGAAGGAAAGAAAAATTCGACGCTTAATGAGGAGTTGGAAGCGTCGACTCTTTCTCCAACGTGTCAGTAGATGAGAGAGGGGAGTTCGGGTTTACGTGTGAGACCGATCTCACTTTCATTTCTCTCTCTCTCTCTCTCTCTCTCTCTCGAATCCTCTCATGAATCGGCGAAGACGAAGGCGATTTTGAGGGATTTCGGTGGCTTTGCTACTGACGATGACGTCTTCGTCGGTGGTTCCGCGTCGGCGACATCTGCGGTGGTTCTCCGCGTTGACGATGGAAAGGTAACCGTTCTTCTCTTCTTCGATTTTGCATGTGATTAGATCAAGTATCTGATTGATTCCTGTTAACTCAACGGTGGTTTTAATCGGTATTTTTTTTGTTTGGTAAGTGTATTGGTGGCGTCAGAGCCCTCTCTCGGTGGAGACGAAGCGTTTCCATCCTTCTCGTCGAATCGGTCGGTGGGCTGGAAGCTCTCCTCGCGACCGGTGACGAAACTTTCTCTTCACGCGAAGGTAAAGAATATTGTTTCAACTTGGAATAAAATTTTGTAAATTCTACTTGTTTGAATCGGTTTGTTCTGATTTGATTAAGATGGATGGATGAAAATAAATTAGTTTGTAAGTTTGTTTGAACTTGGATTTGATGTTCCTGGGTTGATAAAATTTGGTGTTGCTTTCTTTGATAAAACCGTTTTGAATCCTTCTAAATTTGTCTTTGTTTGTATGTTTTAGTTCTTGAAATCGTGATTTGAAAACTGTTGTCAAATATATTAACCATGTTTGTATTTTTCTATGTCTTTAAGCTTGAGGTGATCATCATGGGGTAAAAAGACGAAGCAAGCTCAAAGCGGAGGAGTTCATTTCGTCTTCAAGATAAAGGGTAAACTGTCTTTATCTAAAGAATTGATAGAAACTGCACAAACAATTTATGAATTACAATTCTAAAAAATGAATTGAATTGAAGTGATGCTTGAGCTAATGTATGAAGTTTAATGTTTTATGTCTTATGTCTCATTGTTGTTTTTGTTTGTCTAACTCTCATGTTTGAAGTTTAATGTTTTTATGTCTAACTCTCATGTTTGAAGTTTAATGTTTTGTGTCTTATGTCTCATTGATGTTTCTGTTTGTCTTTAAATCATGTAATTTGTTTCCATGTTTCAAGTTTAATTAATGATCAGTTATCATGTTTCTTTTTTTCAGGTGAGGCAGACTGATGTGGTCAACAAGGAGGACAGTGTAGCTGTGTGTCTTCTTCTGTAATGCCCGTGAGTATGTGTAATTGACAGTATGTGTAATGCCCGTGAGCATTGTGTTTTGTTTGTACGTTGACAGTGTTGTCCGTCGAGTATGTGTAATGTACAGTTTCCAAGGTCTATATATTTGTTTAGTTTCAATTTGTAAAAGGCAGGAACAACTTCCATACTCTCTCGTTTCTTATGTGCTTACCAAACCACAATCAAAATCACAATCCAAACCACAATCAAAACCACAAGCAAACCACAATCAAAACCACAAGCAAAACCTCTAAAATAATGGCATCATCCTCAGCAAAACAATTTCGAAGAATCTGATGATAACCCAATTTTTCGATCATATATTGATCAACATTTTGATCAACTCCATGGATCCAAACCTTAGAGAATTTAGGTGCTGGTCGTCAAGAGCACCGAGGAGACAAAGAAGACCACGAGCTTATATCGAAAGAACCTGTGAACAAGGCCACATACAACTGTGGAATGATTATTTCAGTGAAACCCCGACGTATCCTGCAAATTTATTCCGACGACGTTTTAGAATGAATAAGCCGTTGTTTATGCGCATCGTTGATCGACTTTCCAGCGAAGTTTCAATACTTTCAGCAAACGACAGATGGTCTCAGAAGGAACAGTCTCTCTCCCCTTCAAAAGTGTACTGCGGCCATGTCGTGTTTTGGCATATGGTTCAGCGGCAGATGCGGTGGACGAGTACCTCCGGCTCGGTAGCTCAACAACTCGGTTATGTCTAGAAAATTTTGTGGAAGGCGTAGTAAGCTTTATTCGGGTGATGAGTACCTAAGAAGACCAACACCGGCTGGACCTTCAACGTCTACCTTGATATTGGAGAGCATCGTGGGATTTCCCGGATTGATAGGAAGCATCGATTGTATGCATTGGGAATGGAAGAATTGTCCCACCCACTTGGAAAGGGCCAATATAGTCGCGGTTCGGGTAAACCGACGATCGTTTTTAGAGGCGGTTGCTTCGTATGATCTCTGGATATGGCATGCGTTTTTTGGGAGCTCCAGGTACTTCAAAACGATATCAATGTTCTTGATCTCTCACCTGTTTTTGATGACATAATAAAAGGTCAATCTCCTCAAGTGACTTTCTTCGTCAATGGAAGAGCGATCATATGGCTACTATCTCACCGATGGTATCTATCCGAAATGGGCAACATTTATCCAATCTATTCCATTTACCACAAGAACCGAAAGCAACTTTATTGCTCAATTGTCAAGAAGCCGTCCGAAAACGATGTCGAACGTGCTTTTGGGTTCTGCAAGCTCGGTTTGCCGTTGTTAAAAATCCCGCGCTGTTTTGGGATAAAGCAAAATTGGGAAGATTATGAGAGCATGTATCATACTTCATAATATGATAGTCGAAGACGAACGAGATGGATACACTCAATTTGATGTGAAGAGTTCCAACAAGGAGAAGACACCAGAACTTCACATGTCGATCTAACATATTCTACCGACTATCCCAACTAATATCGGAAATATGATGACCGCTCGAACACAAATTCGTTGATAAACGAATGCATGAACAACTCAAACATGATTTGGTTGAACATGTATGGCACAAATTTGGACGTGATAGGAACAACAACTGATCTTCGCGATGTTTCTTTTCAAATAATTATCGTTTATTTTATGAATCTTTTGTTTTTATGTTTTTTTTTTAAATCTATGTTTAAATGTTATCATGTAATATATTTTATTTAATCAATAAATTTAAACTTTAAAAAAAACTTTAAATTTTTAAGAACCATAAATTAGAACTTTACAACGGAAGAGGACAATTAAGAAAGTGATTAGACAAGTTGCTTACCCCAAAAAAATCCCTAACTACTAATATTATATTCCTAAACACCCTTAATACATGCTAGGGATAAACATGCTCTTAGCTACCATGTATCTATCAAACACACAAGTAGTAGTTACGGCATGCAATAGAACGACATAGAGGACAATGAGCACACTTTAAAAGCCATTTATCGATGCAACGACGGTGAAATTTGTGCATGCAATTTCTAAGCCTAATATATACCAAAACCTACGTTGAGATGTTCGAGACAAATAGGGCACTCTTCTTCAATCTTCATCTTCATCTTTACCTTTCCTTGAATCCTCCATCTTTTCCAAATTCCAAAGGGCGCAAAATCACTTTGGCTTATGATCTTCTCTGCTTCTTTCTTTACGTTTGGTAAATCTCTTCCCGACCACTTACGTTGAAAGATATAAATAATGTCTATAGCTATCCTAACGGTGCAGTAGCCGAAAAAGAGGCCCATGGTTAGTAAGAAAAGCCTCTGATAAATAACTAGATGTGGAGGATCTGTCACAGTCACTAGATAACAACCTGCATATAAGAACCATCCGCAGAAAAAACCCGATAAAATCACTCCCGCACATGACAATAGAAGCATCTTAAGCTCTTTCTTTTCTTCTCTATTCGAGAAAGGCGACGAGCCATCCGAGAACGTCGCGCATCCAAGAATCTGTTCAGCCACCAACCTCACTTTTTTTCCATTTAGGTTTAAATATTGTTCATATCTTATATATAATATCCCTTTATTTCTCTGGACCCGTTCAGAAAATCAATTTTTATAGAAATATAATATTTAGACTTATCAAAACGACAAAATAAAACATATTCGCCGTGGTGGAGTTTACCTAGTACTTAATTAACAGCCTTATTAATTCGTAAACACTTTGGATACTATGGGAAACAATTTTTTTTGTATGTTTGGTTTATATATATGTATCTTCTGATTTCATTATTTTGTTTTAGTTTAGATTGATTTTAAGTTGTTTTTCACTGTAAACATGGGGAAAACCAAATTTAGATGACAAACGACCTCGTTGGTTGCTGGTCAATTCCGTTTGAGATACCTAAAAATATTTAGTCTAAGAAACATTTATATAGACATATGATTCCTGACAATATATAGTTACTAACTACTTGAAATATTTACCTCCAATATTTTGATGTTTCAAGTAGGTATATGTTCTAAAAATGGTAGGTATATGATGCCAAACATCGTTTATTTATCTTATCACATTATTTTCTCAAACGTTAGTTGAATAAGATCATCATTTTCTACAACTCGTAGATCTCTTTAAAACAGAAGACTAGTCAATTTTGATATATATAGTTGGTTCTAGATTTGTCTCCAGAATATCTAAATGGAATTGATTTGATGATTTACATCGTGTGGCACAACTGACGAGGATAGATGAAACAAACATAACAAATAAAAATAGAAAGAAGTGATTGGTTCAAACGTTGAGAGCTTAAGACAAAACAACGTCGATGAAGTTTCTCCACAATGAATTAGAAACATTTTTTAATAGTAGTACCTCACACGATATCATAAACTCAAAAGTTTAAATATTTAATTTATATGAATATCTTTAGATAGTTGAGAAGCTACACAATATAAGATGATATAACATCAGGAAACAAAGGATATGATAGGGAAACAGCAAGCATCTTACGAAAATTGGGAACTCAACTCAAAATTTGGATTTATACAAAAAAGGTTTTTAATGATTTAAACTCTTAACTATTTTTAAATCGGTGGAAAATCTCTAACTGAATTTTATGTTTCGAAACCTCACTTTAAACAGTTAATTTCGTTATCCCTCCGTTAACAAAATCTTTTCATTGATGGAGAGTTTCTGTTATATTTTATTAGGCGTTTCACGGGAAATACTTACAATCAAGAATTATCTTAGTGATGTTTTTTTTTGTAAATCCGTTCAACTTTTTTTTAAATCAGATGAAACCCCCCCTTTTCTCCCCACCGCAACAATTTTTTATGTTTTTTAAACCTTGCAACTATTGAACTTTTAATACATTTTAAAGCTTTTCGTAAATAGAATTCATTTTTTTAATGGGAAACCAAACTTGAAACAGACATTTCATTTAATTTGCAGAAACAAAACAGATGCTTAAAACCTTTTTTTTAAATGGGCATGAACAATACGATTCATCCCAAATAGAAAAATATGTCTTTTTTTTCAAGAACCATAGAAAGTGAAATAAGTTAAAAATCCTTGTTGTTTTCTAATGACTAATTATTTCTTTCATGTGTATTTATTGTTATCAAAAAAACAAATTTTGGAATTTTAAGTAACTTAGGTTATTTACTCTTAACTCTCAAAATTTTGACCTAAAATTTATCAAAAGATTGAAATGAGAGAAATAATTAGGATTAGAAACAACGGAGTTTTTTTTTTACTTACTCACATTTGATGGTTTTGAAAATGAAAAAAAAAACCCTTGTTTATTTGGGGTATAATGGTGAATTGTCACTTTCCCATTGAATAAAGGGGTTTAAGAGATCTCGTGCGTTTCTGCATTAATGAATAGTGGCGTTCCCGTTTAAAAATGTTTTTTACGGGAAAGTTAAATGCATTAAAAGTTCAATAGTTGATGGTTTTTAAAACATAAAATTTAGTTGGGGTTTTCCTATCTGTTAAAATAGTTGAGGGTTTAAATCACTAAGATATCCGTAAATATCTCGTGTCGTTTTTTTCAAGTTAACGTATCTCGTTCAGTATAAAACATTTGTTTACGGAGGTTAATGGGATTAACGGTTTAATAGTTGAAAGTTTAAAAACATAAAGTTTAGTTGAAGGTTTTCCATCCGATTTAAAAATAGTTGGAGGTTTTAATATCACTTAAAATTCTTAAAACTCAATTAAATGTTTTACTTTGTTGACTTTGGTGCTTGAATGGACCTTGGATGGCTCACCTATCGTCCGGAAGCGCCCCCCAAAAAAATCCCCCCAAAGGTAGGGGGAAGGGCGCCGAAGGCCCCCTTTTTTAAAACCAAAAATGTTTTTTTTTTTTTTTTTTCCCCCAGGTTAATATTACGTTATAGTATCCATTTCTCTACAAGTTGGCATCGATAACTTAAGTTGTACTTTGAACAACATTTATACTTCTCAAGGGTTTGAGAAGGTTGCCCAAACCTCTCGAAGATCTTAGACTAAGAGATTCCACGGTAATTGTATTGATCAGTGACACTTGAAAACACTTTTTTTTTTGCAATAGCAGAACTATATCCGAGTTCCGATTGTAGAACAGTGGAGATATGTTTGAAAGATATATCGTGATGAGAGATCGCAGAGTCGTTGTGTCTTTAGAGCATCATTATTCTTAAAAATCCATTTGGGGGTTTTTATTTTTATTTTTTAATGTTTTTCTGAGTTATAAAAAAAATATTAAAATTAACCAATCACGGATCGACACGTGTTAGTGGAGTCGTGACAGTGCAATACCATCTCTTATTTAAGATAATTAAGAGGTGGGTTCTTAGGAATTAGTGAAGCCTACACCTTAAGACCTGTAAAATCTCTGTGCCTTAAGACTGCTTTCCAGTTTTCCATTTTATAAAGCTCTTACTGTATTTAAAACATTTCAAAGGTAATTATCTTGTATAATTTTGCTAAAGCACAAGAACGTAACTGCACGAAATGGGGTATTTCCTCCACGGACCACATGCACTATAAAATACTAACACAACGATGTCAACGAGTGGTTTGAGTTTTCTTTACATTAAAAATGCATTTTTCCATTTGTGTCAATAATTACATTATACAGGTATAGCTTAAGCAAGTATATAGATACTACTACTATCTAAAAGAATATATAAATATTTATTGATTGAAGTACGCTTGACAAAATAACAATTATTAAAGGTATCGAATAATAGAGTAGTGACATATCATGGTGTATTAACTATTAGTATTATCCGGTGTTGCGGGATTAAATTATAGATTTTAAAATCATAGAGTATAAGTATACATTTTTTTTTTTTCATTTGTTGCAGAAAAATTCACGTGCAATTGTTTTTCTTGGTGAAGAGAGACGTGCAAGGAAGTAATAATACCTAATTAATGATTTAAATTAAAGAAAATCGAAACAAACGAAGTTAAAATCAGCGCTTCATTCGCGAGTTAGCGCGACAATTTTGTGTGTTGTTACGAAAAGTTATAAAGTAAATTAATTAAATTGGCGGTTTCGCATCTAATCTCATCTCGTGAATCATTCACGTTAAAATTTTGAGTGGGAGCTCGTAAAAAGTACCCACGTGGAATCACCAGTGTCGAAAATGAAGAAAACGCCAACGCATTAATCGACTGCACGTGGGTTTTTAAGACGTGCTATACCGGTGACGTACCGGACAAATTTGTAGCTTCTTTTGCGCCAATAGCAGAAGAGAAAAACGAATGTTTTTTTATTTAATTTTAAAAATCGTTAAATAAATAAATCGTGCTGTTCATATGCTCATGCGTTGTTTAAAAAAGAAAACTCGTGTGTGTTTACTTCATCGCACGTTTTTCATTTTTTTTTCTTCTCACACAAACTTCTTGTTCGCTCTTCAAGCTTTTTTCTTTCAGGTAGATATTTGTTTGATTCCTAATCGCTGAGGCTTGAGGTTCGAATCATTGTGTTTCAACAGAACATGGAGAGAGATTTTTTAGGGTTGGGTTTCAAAAATTCACGCCATCCTGTTGAAGGGGAACCAGCGAAGAGTACTCCAGAGATTCAGGTTAATATTATTTCACTTTTTTAATTTCTGTTTTCGATTTGTGTGGATTCTGGATCAGTTATGTTTTAGGAGTTATGTTACCAGCGGCTTTACGGTTTTGTTTGGGAATGGATTGTCAGTTTATCTCTAGGTAGACATTGTCCTGGCTTTCTCAACTGTCAATTTTTGGAACCTGTGAAAAACATGTTTTTAGATCACAGTATTAGTATCTCTCAGTTTTATTTTAATTTTGTGAAAGAAAATATTTTTAGTTTTGTATATTTTTCTAAATAAAAACAGGTTCCCTACCTATTTAACTATATTTCAAGAAATAAAAAATAAACTAGAAAATATAAAATTTATATAGCATATAAGTTAACAAATTTTGCATTAAATTCGAAAACAACATTTTTTGTGACTAAAATTTTACACGAAATTCTTGTTACTCAACCAAACTCTAGGGAGATTGTTTTGAAAGGGTTTACTATTGAGAAATGGGAGCCTAATTAGTTAGTTTATTATAAAAAAAATACTTAAAATGTTGGAAAAGAACGGTTGAATAGAGACGGGTACAAAAATTAACATACTAACAATATAAGATAATATAGATGGTTAGTAGAAGGTAGAAGCATTATTTAATAGTACCAAAGAAATGTTCTAGTTGGATTATTTTATACGATGATTAAATTTGAATTGTGGGTTGATTAACTGAAGTGGTGTATAGGGTAATTAAAATATAAGTGGAAGGGCCACAATGAGAATGAATAAATTTTCCTGACCCCGATGAATTAAACAAATTACGCCACTTTGTTTTCTTATAAGCCAAAACGTGCCATTTCCATAAAAGTAGTGCATCGACATGTGCTGTGTTATGTTAAAGTTGAATTCTCTCTTTATTTTAAACTAAAATATAAGGGAGTATTAACTATCACTCGGTTTCTTATATGATATGGAAATGTATATTTTATTTAAGGACATGGTTTTAAGGTGGATTTGTTGCCTCCTTGAATTTGTATTCTTTTATATAGTTGGTGACATATAAAGAGTATTAAACTACTCAGTTCTTATAATGATTATGGATAAATGTTATTTTATTTGGGACATGGTTTTTAAGGTGGATTTGTTGCTCGCTGGAATTTGTATTCTTTTTATATAGTTGGTGACATAAGGAGTATTAAACTATACTCAGTTTTTATAATGATTATGGGATAAATGTTATTTTATTTGGGACATGGTTTTTAAAGGTCGATTTGTTGCCTCGAATTTGTATACCTTTTTATATAGTTGGTGAAATATTTTTCTTTGGTTGGGTGTTGAATTAGTAGTCTCTTTGATTATCTAATGCTACCTTTTTTTTTAGCAAAGAAAATGTTTCGCAATATAAATAATTTTAACGTTTCAATCCAACTTTTGTGTATACTAAAAAAATAGTATAGAATGGTCTTAAAAAATTGTCAGAAAATAATTTTTAAAAGAAGAAATGATCATACTAAGGTTGTAAAAATATCTTATACCCTTAAAGTTAACTAATTTAGACTGAAGTTTAGAGTTATGAAGTGTAGTTTTAGGATGTGTTTTTTTATTATTTTAAAAATAAATAAATATTCAAAATTTTAAAATAATTTTTTTATTTTGATCTTTTTTTTTAGAGCTACTTTAGTGACAGAAACTTAAAAAATCTATTTTAGAATTATCTATTAAATATTGTTTCGCAAATTAATTATATTTTTTATAATTGGTTGAATCAATATATTAAAAGGAATACCTTAAGATAGATCTTAAAAAATAAAGTTATGGTGTTTTAATTTTAAAAATTAAAGTTATGGTGTGTGATTTTGGGAGGTGAAGTTTAAAATAAAAAAGTAAAAAAAATTGTTTTTAGTTTTTTTCTTTGAGTTTTATTTTTATGATAAAACTTTTAAAATATATATTTGAAAGATTTACCTATGTTAAATGATACATTTTAAAAAGTAACCACTTTTTTTAATATTGGTGATTTCTAATCAAACTACCTACAATTTGAATAAATTATGTAAGTCTCCAGACATTATGGTTAAGAGTTTAAACTGATGAAAGTCGTTTGTTTCTTTTTCTAGTCCGAGTAGAGGAAATGAAGTGGTCATTCCCAAACAAAGCCTCAGCTACTTCTTCTCCTCAGTTTCTAGCTTTCAGGCCATCCAAGAAGACAGAATAGAAACCTTGGAAATTATCTTCTGCCACCCTGGTTTCCCTTCATGCCATCATCCGTAACTGATGTTATGATTCAACCGGAGCACTCCTTACAGTTCTGTCAGGTATATGCCCATGTGGGCCTTATTGATCGAGTCTTGTTTTAATAGTGTAACTAAGCTTCAGTCTAAACGTTTCCTTACAATTATGTTATGGGCTTTTGGTTTCAGGAGTTAGGATGTTCCCTAGTTCCCATCAACATGAAGAAGCTATCTCAGTTTCCATGTCTTAGGCGGGTCTCCAGTCA
>CAJHQP010012017.1:0-13408 GCA_905132765.1 Moricandia arvensis
AACTCTAGATGGTTATGGCATTCAGGGGGAGTGTTATGAACCAGACGGTTTGGGAATGCACATAAGTGGCTTATCTACTTGGTCTACACATAGGCCAATCGGCCCATATGCATCACGGATGGTCCAGCCCATTTACCACTTAGTCCAGCCGACATTTAGGCCTTGTTAACTTATCCCACATCGACTATGTGATGTGGGCAAGTCGTCCATCTACTCATATATATATGTATCCCCTTTGTACTTATTTTATATACAAGAAAGCAATAAGAATAAGTCTTACACACAATCAAAACCCTAGCCGCCTATATCTCCTCTATCTAACCTAGTTCTAGTCGAGATCAACTCTAGCAAGACACGAATTCATAACAATATCAATACATTTTATTTTTTTTTATATTACTATTATTTTATTTTTTTAATGAAATAATAATCATTTTTTATCAAATTTTTAAAAATCACAAATTTATGTAATCTTATAAAGTATACGAGTAATTTAACAATTTTTTTCAAAAGCCTATTATCAGATGTTTTGGAGTTTTATCGGATCAAACTGTAACAGCTCTCCCCGTGGGACCTAGCTGCAACGCATCGACCTTTAACCTCTCCCCTGTGATACAACCTGCCCAAAATCACCGTAGGCCTCGGCTCAAAGATGGGTTATTGGTGAGGTTCGAACCCAGGAACTCAGCTCAATTGTGACAGGCTTCTTTGTAGGAGTGTTGTTAAAGGGTGAGGTCTTGGGTTCGAATAACGCCAAATGCACCAATAACCTACCTGTGAGCCGAGACCTATGGATGAATTCGGGCAGATTGTATCACAGGAGAGGGGTTAGGGTCGGTGCACTGTAGAGCCGGCTGATCTGCCTAATTGTGGGGTAGGCCGTTACACAAACGGTATCGGAGCACGGTTAATAGCTATTTTTTCATATTTTTTTTCAAATTTTTCATATTTGGGTTTTTTATCTTTTTATCAAAATTTTAATTAAATCTACCCTTAACTCACAATTAATATTACGACTCTATGCCATTGCCTTTAATACCCGGTTATCAGCGAAATTATAATTCCATAATTAACCAAATTTAAACGTGATTCTTAATCAATTACATCTATGTTTAGTATTCTCTACACAATCTAATTATATCTATCCAATTATTTTTCGATTTAATGTACACTACACAATCCAGTTATATATATCCAATTGCTTACATTGCCTTTTATATATGAATTCTGTACGTGTTTTAAAACCAATCATTTCTGGGTTTAGTGTTGTCAACAGAATCAAAAATCCAACCTTTTCAAAATTTTATTGACTACTTTGGTAAATTTGTAAAAAGTACCACAAAACACGGAATAATTATATCATTATTATTATTAGAGCAGGCAATTATATAGCATCTAATTGATATAAGTAAATCGATTACATGTTCTGGTTTCTAATTTTAATAGATATAAGTAAATAGATTATATGTTCTGGTTTCTACTTTTGTTACAATTCTGTGTTTTTCGCTTTTTCTCCATAGTATTTACAAACAATTTTTGATGAAAATCTTTTGTTTTAATTATATCAAAAATATATTTAAAATGCTAAAATTGGTTAGTTAATATCAAAAGATATTTTTCCCACCAAATATAAACTAATAAATTCGTAGCCCAACTAAATTCAATAACATTTTAAAAAAATTCCTATTTTTAAGCAAACATTATAAATAAAAAGATAAACAATTTATTAACAATAAATTCATATTATGTTATCAAAAAAATGCAAATCACGTTTGATTAGCAAAGGAAACAAATATATTGTTACCTCAAGAATCAAATACATTGTTACCTCAAGAATCAAATCTAACTAAAATCATCTCTAATGTATTTTGTTATTTTACCTCTTAAATAAAGGAAATCAATAACAGAAATGAAATGTGCTATAATGTATTCCTCTAAAATATCAATCTTTAAATATATATTAAAAATAAAGAATGTATTTATTTCTCTATAAATAGAGGAAAATAGCATTTCCATAAAGAAAACAATAAAGATAGATTGGAGAAATTTTACCTCTAAATGTTTTTATAGATGTAAAAAATAGTAATATGTTTGAGATGCTCTAAGGTATCTTAATTTTATTAGCTATGCTCTAAAGATAGATTGGAGAAATCTTAATTTTTTATTAGTTGTAAAATTGATTTGGTAAGTATGTTTTAAATTGAAAAGACAATAAATGTTAAAAATTAAGATTAATTAAGTTTCTAGTTACATTTAGTGTAGTTTAATAGTTAATTTAGGGGTTAGATCATATATATATAAACTATTTATTTAAATAAAAAATAATTTACATCCGTGCGGACGCACGGGTCAAAGTCTAGTTTCAATAAAATCTGAACCAGATTATATATGAACAACCAAATCTACCAAATCGAACACCGCGTCTAGATTGAATATAAAAACATTATTTGAAATTTAAACATTGTAATTAAATAACTTTTAAATTATTTATTTCTAATAAAAATTATAAATTCATACCAATTTATTATAATAGTCAATAAAAAATGCACGCTCTTTGAATCGCACGTCAAAAAATTAGTAAGGTACTTTAAAACTGTGACCAAAGAGACTGAGGCTACTTCCTCCATTTACAAGAGATGAGACCAATGTTCCTGAATCAACTGGTGGTGTGATTCACCGCATGTTCCCACTTAACACCATTGCATCATCTACTACTTGACTAAGCCTTAACATTTAATCAAAGCTATTTATGCTCTAAAATATACACATGTTTACTCTTTTGAAACGCTTAATAGCAAAGACAGCCATGGTATTTATGATTTTGAGTAACTAGGATGATTTAGAAAACCAAGTGAAGCATACATGATTCATTATTCTGTATAACAAGCATCATCACTCCCCTCTCAATTGGGCTTCACGGCTAGTCAAAGGAACATAACGAACTGATGTTTCGCTCTTGATGCTAACTGAACCATCGGAGTTCTTGTCCACAACTTGCAGATCTTGGAATAAGTTCCCAACCGGATAACCAGTCTCCCACCGGGTTTCAGTTGGTCAATCAATGCTTCTGGAATCTCCGGTGCTGCTGCTCCAACATGAATAGCATCATAAGGAGCAAACTCAGCCCATCCTTGCCTTCCATCTATTTTGAAACAAACAACAAATCATTGTCAAAAAAAAAAGGAAACATCAAACCAATCTCGAAAACTTTGAACTGAATCTCACCGCCAACGTGAATAGCGAGAGATCCTTGTTTCAGCAATGGCGAAGCAGCAGTACTCGCTTCAATGTTCTTGATGGAAGAAGCCACCAATTCAGGGATGTGCTCCACACCGATGGCACGCCCTCCAGATCCAACCATAACCGCAAAGCAAGCTGTTAAGTACCCGGTTCCTATCAAGAATAATCATATCATCATCAATAGAGTTCAAGCCTATAAAACTGAAGAACCTAATTAAAAAAACAAACCGGAGCCGACATCAAGAACACGCATTCCTGGTTTCAGATTCTTTTCGAGAAGTTGAAGGCACATTGCGTGCATATGAGGTGCTGATATGGTCACATTATAACCAATAGACAATGGACTGTCAACGTAAGCATAAGAACGGTCTGGAACAAAGAGGCCTCTGTCGACAGCCTCCATAGCTTTAGCAACTTCATCAGAAGTGATCACACCATGACTTTGAAGATTCTCCACCATAGCTTTGTTTTTGTTAATACTGTTTGGGCTCCAGAATTGCTACAACAACAACAAAACGCCATCAGGACCAAACTAAACTACTACTTCAAGTCATGACCATCGGAGTACTAATCAATCACTAGTGTCTATATCGATATCTCTACAGTAACAATGATGATCCATTATTGACAAACAAGATCGAAAGTTTTGCAAAGGTATTTAGAGAATAAACAAAGTCTTTGATCGACTAGGGCCGTGGAGATCAGGGTTAAATCTCTAGAGATTCTAACTCAGGAAGAGGGAAAGAGTACCTTCATGTTGTGTGATAAAAAGCTTCCTCTGACTGGTGACTGAGAAGGAGTGAGAGAGATGATCGGAGAATTCCGGCGGTTTGCAGAATGCGCATTATAGCGGAAACTTAACGCAACAACATTATTAAAAGGGAATATCGTGCGCCTACTTTTGCACTGTTGCCCAATATTTTTGTCATGTCTTCGTATTTACCCCATAGTTTTAGGGTATTTGCATTGTAGAGAAATTAGGTGGAATCTAATTTAGTAAAACAGAACCATCCTTAAGAATTATCCTTATCCATACTTGGAATATTACTTTCTATGCCACTGGACTTATTTTAAATGTATTATTAATTCACATTAGTCTTTATATTTTTATACCTATTGCGAAAATTAAATATATTTCAACCTCTCCGTTAATCCCTATTTTCTAGGGATCCACTTCTTTCATTTAGACTAATAATATTGAACGGTTACATGAATTTTCAAAAAGAGTACTTATTATCACAATTCATACGAACATATAAAATCATGTCTTTGTGCTATAGTCATCTCAATAATTAAAAGTCATAAATATATATAACGTTTTGGTTATTTTTTAGTCGATAAAAATTCTATGTAATAAAGATATAAATTATGAACATTAATTAAAGAAATATGTTTTAATTTTTCTTTCACAAGGCATATATGTTTTTACCAAAAATAAAATTAAATAAAATTTCTATAAACTATTTTAGGTTTGGGCCTTCGGACCCTCAAATCAGGTTCGAATTAGTTTCTCTTGGCTTCGGGTCCTTCGGGTTCTTGACATTTAAATCAACTAGGTTCTTAGAATTTTTTGGTTTTAGTTTGGATCGGTTCCTGTCGGATCCAAGTCGGTTCGGATCTATAATTCTAATACCCCTAAAATATCCGAAATTTTTGGATATCTCTCAAGTTTGGGGTGATTCGGGTATTTATAACCAAAAAAAAACCCGAAGTATCCGAACTGGATCCGAAAATCTAAAAATATCTGAAAAATGAAAAATATACTCGAAATCTGATCCAAAAACCCAAGATACCCAAAAATTTACTCGAATATCCGAATTATATTTTTAAAAATCTAAAATTTACCTAAAATTATTCCCTGAAGACCCGAACCTGAAATTTAAAATATATATCTGAAATACAAAAAATATACCAAAATACTTAAATATACCTAATATATGCAATAAGTTGATGATACTTCGGGTATCTGAACGGGTCTCCGGTAAGACCTGGACCCGACCGAGACCCACGGGTCCAAAAAAGGATCTAACAAGTACTTTAGCATAAACTTTGATTCGGACCCGAACCTGTGTTTTCGAGTCGGTTCAGGTTCAGGTTTTTGAGTTCGAATAAAATGTCCATGCCTAAACTAATTAGCATAAACAAAAATAAAACAATTTTTACATCTTATTAAAGTTTCTAATTAATTACAACATATAATTTTATACAATTTTTATAGAAAAAATCAACCAAAAATAAACGCGCGCTCAAAATCTAGTAACCGTTTAAAAATAAATTGTAGTAAATAACTATAGCAAGTAAAGGGTTACAATATTTCGTATATCATATATATATATATATATATATATATATATATATATATATATATATCGGACGAAATACCCTCTCATATATGATTTTACTTCTATTCGCATATCATATGACGTTTTAAATAATGATGAGTTAAAAGAGAAAGGGTTGTAGCGATTGTAAGGGTTTGATTCGTACTTTTCTAGGTAAGGTTACAATCAAGTTTTGGGGTAAAAGATTTTTGATCGTCTGTGTCTGAAAACTTAGGGTTCCATTGGTGGAAGTCGGATTGCGGTGGCCGTGCTGAGGAAGAGACATGAGAGAAAATTTTATTAACAATACAAGCTTTAACAAAGTCATTCAAAAACCTATTTATCTATAAATCTGGTGGGAAGGAAAAGGTACAAATGGTTTCAGAGTATCTTGCAATCGTGTACGGCGGTGAGGAAGAGGATGTTTACATCATGGGCCAAAAACGTTTGTGCATTAATAAGTTTGGTTGAGCATACTATACTATAGTGTGTTGTAGTAAATAATGGTATGGTATAGTAATCAGAATTTGTAATTGTTTGTATGTGTTCTAAATACCCGTCTTAAAACTATATTGGGCCCTTGGATAATTTTTTTTCTATGTATTATACCTAACTATACATGATTTTATAAGACCTTTGTGTTAAAAAACCAAAATATGGGCCCTTTTATCATTCAATTTACTTAAAATTTAAGAAGGGCCCATGGCGTGTGCCCTCTTTGCCTCCCCAAGAGCCGGCCATGTGTTCTATACAAAATATATTTTAGAATCATATGGAGTTGGATGCTAGTTAGTGTTCTTGTTCAAATAGTATATTCCCAAGACGGAGTTACATCTTTAAAAAAATGATTCATAGGAATCTCATATTGCTAAATTAAAGATAAACAGTGCTCGTAATGTTGCATGGTCTATTCTATTTTTGAACTTGTAATAAAATAGAATAGGTAGATTTCTTAAGAAAGAGAAGTCAATATCCAATACAACACATGATGTATTTCATATTGCTTTGTTGTTCTCTTATAACAATCAATAATCGTTTTTTTTTTTTTTTAGCGGCAAACGGCTATTCTATTACTCAAGCTTGAGGTGGTCTGGGTAACCAGACCGGAATAGAACAATCAACAAAAGTAACTCCCTATAGAAAGATCTAGCTGATCAATAAATCGTTTATAAGATATTGTAACTATTATACTATATTATTTTATTTTATGGATATAGTATAGTATGTTACACCCTCTTTTCCTTATCTTTCTCCGTCTTTTCCTTTTCTTCTTCCTCTTCCTTCCCATCTCCTTCTTCTTCTCCTCATTCTCCTTCTTTTAATCCGCCTTCTCATTTCCTTTCTCTCCTCCTCATCCTTCTTCTTCTCTTTGTCCGCAATTATTTAAACACAGTTTGATGGCAATCAATTTAGTCCTTAGTTCATCAGTTATGTTTGATAATCTTACCTACTTGTATCCCTTCTTTATTAATTTCACTGAAAAACAATATGAATGGAAAGTGATATGTATTCTAACTTATTATGCTATGTTGTTTATATTATAGTATAGTGTGGCTACTGGAAGTAGCACATTTGCAATACAACGGTCATGTCTTCTTCACGCGCACACGCTCTTGAGGAGAATAATATCTCATTTGCCTGCAAAATGTCCCATCCCACAGTACAATTGTTTCAGTGGCTATATTCTTTATTTTGTACCATGTTATGTTATGTATATCCACCAAATTTACCCTGTATTGTATAACTATATTTTTTATAGTTTTTTTTGTTATTGAAATTTTTTTTGGGTGATTTAGCTAACTACATCTAATAAGAGTCCAAATTAGTGATCTACATGAACATAAACATGCTTTGTCATGCTCTTTGGTACCAGAGAAGACGAAAACACTCCTCTCTTCCGATAAAAATACACTGATGCAGTAGCTATATCGAAAAGGTGTGTCAAAATCGCTGAGGCATGTTAAATTGTAGGTCATAGGCTAGGTTACTTCTCCTCATCCAATTCATTCATATTTTCCGTTAATAACTATTGACTTTGAAGAATAATTCTTCACCACATTATATCTCTTGCATTTTGTGCTTCTCGTTAACATCTAAAAATTAAATATTATATCACATTTAAATATTAAATATTATAGTATATTATAACACATTTAATGAACTAACCAAGAAATGATGGAAGTTAAGCAAACTAATAGTGATGATTGTAAGAGCTTTAGTCTTTGATATGGACTGATACGTTAATTAAAACATTAATATCCAAAAAAAATATTTTGGAGATAAGGATAAACAACTACTAACTATTACAAAATGTTGAATACAATAAACATCTTTTATAAAACTAATTGAGATTCACTTTCTTAATAAATAATAATGGTATCAATCTACTGCTACGACTACAAATAACTTGTACTGATAATTGTAACTGCTACTAAGACAAACTTGTGTTAATAGCTATGTTCTGGATTAACCCGAATGCTAAGTATTGTAACATGTTTAGAAATGGACAGAGTGAAGGAAAGCCATTTGAACTGGATAAAGCCAAAATAGTTGGTATTATGTAATGTAATAGTTATCAAACATGTGTGCGCAAAGCAAATATTTATATTAACACCTACGTCTTATATTAACAACTAAGAGTTTATGTCATAGTAGTCGTGCAGAGTAAGTTTATGGCTGTTACCATTTCATAGTACCGTCCACATAAAAACGTTTTTAATACAAATCCTCTAGTATACTTACAAATGTCATCAAAGGTCCCACTCAACTGCCACTGTTAAAATCACAAATAATTATAACAATTGGATTGTAACTACTAATTGACGACATCAACCAGTTCAAAAGAACAATCTTATATAAACCTTTCTAGTTGTGTCACCAAAAAAATATATAAACCTTCCAAACTAGTTTTAAACATCGCCACTATATATTCCAAACCGCTACATGGACATTATCTAAACTAAGCACTCTTGTTTAAAAGCTATTGTTTGGATAACCTGAAATATTATAGCATTTTAAAAAAATAATGTTCACTTAAATCCCTTACTTATTAATAGAGAAATATTTTGGGATAATAACCTTAATTTTGTACTTTATTTACATCATGCCATGCTGAATTGTTAAGCCCACAAAGCTCCTCAACCAGCCTATTAAATGTAGGAAATCGCCAATTCCTATGTCAACAGGGGCTAACGGTCCCGATCAATATGTAAACGTGTTACTTGTGCAAAAACATACATCAAACTAGTAAGAGAATTTAATTTTCGTATACGAACTTTCAAAATTTGATTTCACATACATTGAATTAATTTCCGTTAGTCAAACTGTTAAGTTGTGGTTAACATGTAACATGAAATCGCAATTCCTAATCAACATGGCCAATAGTCCCGAGCAATACATAAACATTCACCTGTGCGAAAACATACATCAACTAATAAAAAAATTAAATTCAATACATGAAATTTTCGAAATCTAGTTTTAACATTCATTGACTTAATTCCCATTAATCTAATATTACCGAATATAAATTGTTTGCCACGTGTTGATTAAGTAAGGTTTTAATTGTATTGTGTAGGTAACTAAACTGTATTACGTGGTAAATGACTGAGAAAATAAAGCATTTGGGCCAAATGATTTTGTTTTCGTATAACTCATTAGTTAGTTTTTTTCTTTAACTTTTTGTTCTTCGACTTTTCGGACAAAAAAAATCTAACACATAAGAAGAAAACGAGTATAAAATCAATCAGAGAGAAACGAAAAATGTCTAACTTGTCCATTTTCGTTTTCTCTTTGCTCAATTTTGTCATTACTTGTCTTCTTTGTGCTACGTTTTTTTTGCAAAACGTCAAAAAATAAAAAAAATAAAGTGAAAAGCTAACTAATGAGTTACAAGATAACAAAATTGCTGGGCATAAATGATTTATTTTTTCGGTTAATTACTACGTAATACAATTTAATTACCATATAATACAATAAAAATATTATTTAATCACACAGTGACAAATATTTTATATTTGGTAATATCTGCTAGTGAAAATTAGATTAATGTATATTAAAATCAGATTTAGGAAGTTCATGTATTGAATTTAAATTTTGTACTAGTTGATATATGTTTTCTCACAGGTGATGTGTTTATGTACTGATCGTGATTGTTTGTCATCGTTGATGTAGGAATTGACCGATTTTATGCTACCAGTTAACGATAATTTAACGTTTGACTAACAGAAATTAATTTATGTATGGAAACTGAATTTTGTACTAGTTGATGTATGTTTTCGCACATGTAACGTTTTTATATACTGATCGGAACGCGTTGGCTTATGTTGAGGTAGGAATTGGCCGCTTTCTCATTAAATTGCCCTTTCTTTACTAGACTAATTACGGAATTTACCACTGATATTCAACCAACCAATTTTCGTTATCTATTCTATTGAAACATGAACATGACCAGTTGATATATGTTGTGTCCAACTAATTTTTAATAATACACATTATTTATTTCCACAATTATCGAGACCCAGTTCTATAAGAATCCTTGGATATAGTGACAGTTATGCTTTAAAAAAATCACTAAGCATATTAATCATGTTTGATTCAGTGATGTACCATTATTCCTGAATTATCTGACCCCACAAAAGAATTTTATGGTTATACATAATTTTTTATATACAAAAAGTATATCTATTATATTAAAACATGAACATGACCAATTAATAAATGTTTGGTCTAACTATTCATTATTCATGTATTATTTTTATATTAATAATATTAAATTATTTATATTATAGATAAATATTAAATATAAATATGATTACAGAAAAATATAAATATAAATATTAAATTTTCAAAAAATTTAAAACAAAATAGACACCCGTCCTTTTAAATGGCGGATCATAATCTAGTTCATTTGAATTACAACGACATCAGAGGATTATATACTTTAAAATACTTTTGGGCTTTTGGGCTTTTCCTTATCTCTGTTAAAATACAACAATTTACACATCGAATTCAAGTAAATTGACATGTTCCTATTGAATGTACGAGTTTGAGTATATGAGGGATCTTTGTAACTGTTATATTCACTTCTCAATCTTCTCCTGCAAACAGAAGCAAATACCATTTCATATTAGTCATTTAAATCATGGATATCTTATGAAAATCATTAAAGTATGATATCTTCAAATGTTTAGATCATAATACAAAGTATAAACACACAATGTATGCTAAAGTGGGATTACAACAAGTGCAGATTAAACTACAATATATGCTAGGAATTGATTAAAGTTTTTTTTCTGACTTTTTCATTCCTCATACAAGTACTAAAACACGAACAAATGATCTATGAAATAGGTCATCATATTACAAAAAAATATTATTATAACAATCCGCTTCGTGGACTCAGCTGGCTCTGCATATAATGATATAAACATTAGTCTCTCAGCACGAGGTGATCTAATATAAGAGATCGTAGGGAATTCAACAGCCAATAATAGCAAATCTGTGTACAATATTATTATCATTTGGCTACACCAAATCTGTGGACCACTATATTATCCGAACTAAGCTACACCAATCTGTGTACAATATATTATCAACAGCAAATAATATATTATGCCGAAACTAACCATGTTACAGACCACTATTTTATCAACAGCCCAATGATCTATAACTCATTTTTTTGTTATCATAAAAATCAAGTGTTATAATTTTTATTGGTTTATCTAACTGAATTATGGTTTTATAGCAAACCGAATGAATTGAATTTTGATGTTAAATTGGTATGGGATCTATGCCCACGACATGTAAGAGTGGAATATGCTTAATAATTGATCATATAATTTTTTTTTATATTTTTAGTGGTTAATATCGCTATGACCAACTATTGCTCGCTAATTTATAGTTTTTAATTCTAACTAGAATTTCACCGCGCCCCCGCGCGGTGTTTGGTTTAACTTATGTTGAATGCAAACTCACAAACCGCTATTTTATAAAAAGTATTCTGCATAGTTATTATGTTTTAAAATTTACATAGAGTATAATATTATATTATAATATAGATGTTTGATAATAGTTTTTTATTTGTACATAATTATTATATTAAAAAATTATAACTTGATGAAATTGATGTAATGTACCATCCATATATTAACATGTTGTTTTTTATTAATTTTATTTACAATGAACAACATGCTAAAAAAATTTAATGGTCAAATATATGAATATCGATTTAGTTAGATAATCTTTAGAATTATAATTATTTAATTTATTTTAAATGCAGTGTCAATATCTGTAAATAAAAAGATATATAAAAATGAAGTAATTAATTTATTGTATGCAAAGGCTAAATTTGTAAATAAAAAGAAGTACTTTTTTATATGGCTATCGATGTGCCCAAATAATTCTCAATCATAGTGTTATCCATGTTTCCAAACGATACCAAAATTTACTTCAGTTTTTAATAATATAGATTTTAAATATAGTGTCAAAATCTGTAAATAAAAAAAGATATACAAAAGTGAAGTATTTAATTTATTGTAAATGCAAGGCTAAATTTATAAATAAAAAAAAGTATTTTTTTGTATTGCATCCATGTGTTCAAACAATTCTCAATTATAGTGTTATCTATGTTTCCAATTAGTACAAAAGTACTTTAATTTTAATTTTAATAATATAGATATACTTTATAAGCAGACAAACCCTTTAATATGGCTATTACAACTATGTTTCCTAAATTTTGGTTATACCCCAAAATTTGTGTATATGTGCATGGACTCATGTATGCAATCATGAATGTTAGATCCTTTATATTACAATATTAAGACGAAGAGTGGCTAGCAAGGTAAATCTATGTATTAAAATGAAGAATGTTGACATATATTGTAGCCGAACGTTTCTACAATCTATATAACGAGAAACCTAAAGCTTTGTATTCATTCACTACACCACAGTAAAAGTATACGTGCTTTCTAAAGGTTCTATTTTCAATGGCTGCCATAAATCTCATTTCGAATTAAACCTTTCAAAACAATGTGAAAGATTAAGGTTAAAATAATTCGTTATTGCACACTTGCCATCGATCGATGATCAATTCGCAGACAGCCAATCTCAAACTCAAGTTAAAGATAAATACGAAGATATCATGGGACGAGTTTTAACCTAGATTTAAGGGTTTTATATCTATACTTATGTATTACACACAAAAAAAGTGAGGAGAGTGTGAAGAGTTTTAGAGAGTTAAGAAAAGAGAGTTTAGTTTAATATTATAGTTTTTAGGTTTTTAGGGAGAAGATTCATAATTTCTAGGGAGATTTATATTTGAACCTCAATATTCTATCTATACATTATATTTCAGAATATTTTCTTACTTTAATTATGTCTGAGTAGTAATCAACTAGATTTAGGGTTGAATTATGGCAATCATAGATTAGCCCAAAAAGTATGATTGGTAGGTTGAGATTAATATCCATCAATTGAGCTGTGTTAATGCTTGCATTCTAAAGTAGCTAAGTAGGATCTCGAAAGTAGGGACATGGGACGACTACGAGAGTAGGTTTTGTGCCAGAATAAACTCTATTGAACTAGTTGCTAGCACATGCGAGAGATGGTCTAATTAGCTTAGTGAAAAAATCAAATCTCGTTCGATGGTCTTTCCTTTAACTCACATGCGAGAGTTAGAGATAAAATGGTCAGATAGTTAATATTGATAGTTCTACAATATTACATTTTCGTGCGTTCCTATTCCCTATAATCCATTAAGCATGTAACCTTACATTTAGCATATTTATATTTTACTTAAGTTTAATAACATATTTTCATATTTGCATTTATTGTCATATTTCTATATTTGC
>CAJHQP010012018.1:0-13407 GCA_905132765.1 Moricandia arvensis
AAGTGATCATCTTTTGTTTTGTTGTGGTTATTATGAACCAGTATGTATTGGGTTTTGGAATATTGGTGGTGTTCTGTTTTTCATGATCTTAGTGTTGTAAATTAGGAATGCTGGGATGTATGTGTGTACTACGTTTAAACTCTGTTTTATAAATATTTTGAGGAAAAAAATGTTACTTATCTAAGAAGCTCCATTCAGACGAAAAACATGTAAAAATCTAGAGGCATATCTCTGTATCTCTTAATTATATTTCAAACTAACTTACAATATTTTAGTTAAGGTCAAAATTTTAAGTGGTTTATAAGATTTTTTCTAGTTTCACAATAAAAATTGTTTCCACTTCTCAATAAAAAAGGTTAATAAGTTAAGCATTAATAAATCATAAATTCAATAAATATCAAAAACCAAAAACGAGAATATAAAAAAGAAAAAATGACAATTATTTTAGGTAAAGTTTAAATATTTTAAAAAATATTTTGTTTAATTTTAATTTTAAAATTTTTATTTTTTGAACTTTTTTGAGTCTTTTCCAATTTTTCAATTTTTTCAAAAAGAATCTATATTTTATTATTTATTATTTAAAAAAAACAACACATCATCATGACATGCATAGTGTCGGTCACCTACTTGACTTGAAAAACAAATAAACATCATTGGAGGTTTGTTATGATAAAAATATTATTTTCAAAGTTTAAAATGCTAGTCGAAAAATTTCAGTGTTTAAAGTGCAAGAATGTGACATTTTTAGAGTTTAAGCGATTTTCCCTTATTTTATTGTTAGAAGACGTGCAATCTTTTGTTTTATATCATGTTATTTTATATGGATCTAATTTATCATATCGCTCGAGGTTTCTGGTGATTTTTCCCATATCATTAAAAAATATTTTTTATTGCATAATATATGAATTTTAATATAATATGTAACTATAAAATATATGGTTTGGGTAGTTTTACTTACGGGTGGACATATCGGTTTGTTTTTTTGTTTGATTTGGTTTGGTTTGGTTAATTTATGTCTTATAACATTCAACCCAATCAAAACCGAAGTAGTTTTGGTTAAGGTTTTGTTTGGATTTAGTTTGGTTTTGTTTAGTTCATATTGGTAGATTTAGTTTGGTCAACTTTATTATAGTTTGGTTCTGGTACGATGTAGTTTGGTTTGGTTATAAAATATGTTGGTATTAGTTTGATTAAAAATAACCAACTTACTAAAAAACTATTTGCATATACCCTTGATCTTTATTGATCCTATAAGAACTTATGTTAGATAATCTTGCTTTTTGGACATCTCTAACTTGACTCCATTTTTATTCTAAAATGGAGTAAAGGGAGTAGGATGTAAAAAAATGCTTTAATCCTATTTCATTTCTCACTCTATTATCATAATGGAGTAAAAGATCATAAATAAAGTAATATATTTTTTGTTTGTTATTATTCCATTATGGAGTGAAAATGAAGTAAGGTTGAAGTATTTTACTCGTTACACTATTTTACTTTATTTTTGAAGGAAAAGTAGAGTTTTATATCAGAGATGCTTTTAAACAATGGATAATGGAAAATCTACGGTGAATGAAAAAAGACATCGACGAGACTATAGATTGTTATAGTTTTTAGGCTTTGTTTTAATACAATCTTTATGTATTATGTATTAAAAATTAGGACTAGAGAATATATATATATATATATATATATATATATATATATATATATATATATATATATATATATATATATATATATAAGAGTATTAATTTAAAACATATATAGAAGTTAAGTAGAAAAGGAAAATGGAATCTTAACTAAAATAAATCATAATATGTTAATATATATATATATATATATATTAATAGACAAAATATATTAGATCGTCACTTTAATGGTTGAATAAAACATAAACTAATTGTATTATGTATAGAACACAGTTTTGTTTGGGTTTTTTCAGCATGTTATTTTCTATGTAAACATAATTTCTCATATATAGTCCATGAATGTATGATCTATTATCTTGGAATTGCTTGTTATTTTTTTGTCAACATACTTATATTGATAATGCCTTAATGGGCTTTGTACAAGTGAAGATACAATAAAGTCTATTATCCACAAATTATAATCTCGAAATATAAATAAACCCACGTGGTAAAGGCAATCTACTGACTTTGCCAGCATCTTCGAGAAAGACACGTCCACAGAACGGGCATCTATCATGAGTTATTGGATGTACTACCCTTCCATAAGTTTACAAAAGCTAGAATATCCTCTTTACAATTTTTAACTTCTTTTGAATTATTTTTAAATAGAAAAATGAGTTAAAAGAAAATCTGAAAAGTTGCTATTTTTACAAAAATACTCAGGTCAGATCCACCTATCCAGAAGCTTCTCAGATCCTAAAAGGTTAACCCTAAAATCAAACGCAATTTGTAATCGCTCTCTCGCAAAACACAAACTCCTCTCACCTATAACTACCGAACCCACTCGAGAACTCCATTTTTTTTCAAGTCTCTCTATCTCTATCTCTCTCGTGAATCTCTCCTAGCAAACTGACGACAACCATCGAGAGGTAATGTTCTTCATTGTTTGAAATCGATTCGTGCTTCATTTTGTCGTGTCTCTGTCTCTCAATTTGGTGTCATTCGTCATTCGGTGGTGTCTCTCAATCTCTCTCGATTTGGTCTTACTCTGTCTTGCATTAACATTGTAGGAAGTGAAAATGGCGAGGACACGATGGACAAGGAAGAAGAAAAAAACAAAACCACTGAATGATATAACTTCTCCTTTAAAAGAAGTTCCTGAGGCTGGAGATGAGGTTGAGATCCGAAGTCCTTTGAGGAAGATAATGAACAGGAGAATAATGTTGTTGAAGATGAAGAGAACGAGAAGGAGCCAGAAAATGAAGAAAACGCAGTAGAAGAGGATGAGAGGTCAGCGGAAGAAGATGCAAACTTGGATGAAAATGAAGAAAAAGAGAATAAGGAGAACTCAGGATAAGATGAAGAAGAAAAAGAAGAGAGAATGGAGAAGATAACGAAGAAAACGAAGAGGAAGAAGGAGTTAATGAAGAGAATTCAGGAAATGAGGAAGGAGAGACAAACTCTGACAATATTCCTCCTGGTGAAGATGTGCAAACCAATGAAGACATAAATAGAGAAGAAGGAAGTACCAGTAGAACCTTGAGTGAGGTTAGTATTTGTATTTGGGTCTCGTAGTTAAAATTTGGTAGAACTTAGTATAGCTGGTTTGTTTGATGTTTGATGGTTTCAATCTAAGAGGTTGTTATGTTGTAATACTGGTATAACTAAGTATAGCTAAGTATAACTAAGTATAACTAATTTGCATTGTTTATTGTTTGTTTGTTTGGCAGGATTTCGTCGAAGAGGCGATAAAACCAAAGGGTATGTACTTCCACCGTCTGAGTATAAGAAGAAGATCAAGATATCGACAAGGTGTTTTATTGCTGATGTATTGAAAACTTTTAAAGAGTTAAATCCCCCGATGAGTACGGTAGAGAAGAATTGGTTTAAGAATCATCCGCAGTTCAAACACATATTCCACATGCCGGAGCTGGGAAACCACAAGGTTATGGGCATGTGGATGCTCCTTCTCCGAACCGTACGCATTGCAAAGGAAAAGGAGGCATGGTTTGCCATGAATGGTTGTCCCATCCGCTATGGTATTAGAGAACATGCTTTGATATCTGGATTGAACTGTCGAAACTATCCATTAAACTACAAGGAAAACGGAGGCACGAGGTTTGTGACGAAATATTTTGGTGGTGGAATAATAAGATATCAAGACGTGAAAGCAAAAGTTCTTGAGGGAATGGAACCTTCTCGTGATAGGTTGAGGTTGTTGGTCTTGTATTTCCTATCAAGTATTATTGGTGGGCAGACAAAGACCGGTAATGATGCCCCTTCCGTAGAGTCATTCTTGCTGAGAGTAGTTGATGATCTCAACTTATGCAAAACATTCCCTTGGGGTAGATTTTCCTTTGATAACATGTTGAGATAAATTTCACACACTATGAGTCATTTTGAAGGGGAGGTGAAAGAAGGTGTGATATGGCCAATTCCAGGTTTTTGTATCCCAATAGAGGTAAATTTTTAAAGTAATATATGACTCGTACGCTTGTAATGTTGACTTTGTGATATTGACACTTCTCGGGTTTTTTTTTTACATGTGTTGTTCTTAGCATTTAAGGCCATTACGAAATTGAGGGAGAAATTTCGAGAGCCTATTGAAGACCTAGACCCAAGATGTCCAAGGATGTGCCGATCAAAGTTCAAGATAAGTGAAATGAAGGGATTTCCTTTTTCGAAAATAAATAAAGAACTTAGTAATATTAAGGTTAGTTGTTCATTGTATCTGAATATTATACACTCCACGTTATGGTAATTTTAATAAGGCATTGAAACTGTAGGACATTGAGAACATCTTGTTTGTTTCCGATGAGGAACAAACTCTACTAGATGAGATAACAGAACCAGAGGACATCAGAGATAAGGATGATCGGATTGTCGAGAGCTGGATGAAGAGGCTTGCTAGTGGATATGCAATAAGGTTTGAAGATATGTTGGAGGCGGATGTGGCTGCCCGAGAAACCCCTCTCCCTGAGAACGGTGGAAACCAGAAAAGAGCCACCAATGAAACAACATAGACCACAGTGAAGTTAAATGAACTGGTAGAAGTCTTTAAAAACTTCAAAGAAGATATGGGACAGCAGATGAAGAGGATTGAGGAAAAGGTTGATGAGTTTGATTTAAGACTTGCTTCCTCAGAAGCTTATGTTCAGGAGCAGTTAGTTGCTATGAATGTGGATGTGGAGAATGTGGATGTGGAGGAAGAGGAAAGGGATGTTAAAAGGAAGATTCGAACGAAGACGAAGACCAAGACCTCAAAGAGGTCAAAGAAAAACAAGTGATATGTTGTTGCTTTGGAGTGTACTAAAAAACTTATGTTGCTTTTCATGTATACCAAAACGTATGTTGCTTTTGGTGTGTACTAAAACGAGTACTAAAACTTATGTTGCTTTTGGTGTGTACTAAAACTTATGTGGTTTTTGTTTGTCTTTTGTTGTCTTTCTTTGAGCCTAGAATAACTACGAAAAACTAGTGAAACTTGAAAAACAAGCACAAATTTCATCGAAACATAGTCTTAACACAACATGTCACGGAGATATAACTCTTAACAAACAAGCTTCTTCTTGAGCCTTCAATTAACCAAAAATCAAAGACAACCCGCAAGATTTCGGGAACAAGTTTCTTTAGCCTAGCAATCTCATCCACGGGGAATAAGCTTCTTTAGCTGAGCAATCTCTGCAGCCATCTCGTCCACCTCCTGCCTTAAGCGACGAACCTCTGCTTGAACTCCGATAACCCAAGGTTGACGGAAATGGAGCCCATCATCCTACGGGATTGACATAGTTTTACTCAGTTTCCCAATCTCGATTTTTAATTTTAAACAATTAAGAGAAAAAAATGAAAAATTACCTTAAACGAGCTGCAAGTGAAATACATTTTTCCAGGGCAGAAATCCTTATCTTTTGGATTAGTAGATACCTCATCGACGATTCGTCCCCCACATGGGCAACCCGTTGGAACTCCATACTGAGCGTAGGCAATGTACCCAAACATGTCGTAGTGTTTCTTCATTTTCTTCATCTCACTCTTTTCTTGTTTCTCCACCCATGGATCCATTTCGGAATTGAGAGGTTTTGTGGAGAGAAATGATGATAGAGAAAGTTGAGAGATGAGAGATATGTGGAAGAGAGATGAGAGTGGGACTCAGCTTTTTCCCTCGAAAATCCCGCCAAAATTTTGTAGTATTAGAAAAGCCCGCCAAAAAATCAACAAATAGTTGTCCGTAAGATAGTAGTTGTACACAAATTACAAATAGTTGTACTTTCGGTGTTTTTCAATTATTTTAGTATTACAGATAATTAAATTTTATTTTCTTAGTTGTACAATGAATTATAAGATTTTAAAATAAGATAATTGGTGTTTTGCGTAACAAAATTGTCTATATAAGTTGTACAACAAAATATAATCTTCAGTAATCACATATTTAACGAAGTTACTGTGAAAGTGTATGTTGTATGTTAGGGTGTTCTTTTGATTGTAGAGTATAACATTTTTTCTTAACACTATGGATATACCCTTTTTCTTATGTGTCTAGTAAAGAGTAGATTTCGTATTAAAATGTTACATTGTAAAATTCAACATTTCGATTTCCAAACTCAATTCAAAATTAATACTAGTATTACACAAACATGAATACAGTTCTCCATAGTTGTACAAAAACATAGTTCTCTATAGTTTTACAAAAAAACATAGTAAAATTCAAACATTCAATTTCCAAACAACAACCATTGTAGGCTTTGTCTTGGACGCCTTTTATTTTGCGTCCTTGGCCGACATTTCCCAGCTGATGGAAACTTTTTCACTTTCTTTCTTCCCCTCTTTTCGACGCGATTGGGAGCCATGATCTTCATTTCTTTGATGTAATCAGGGACATCCCATTGACTCCTATCCGGAACCACATAAATAGACCTGTAATATGCCAATGCCCACAGCTCTGTCCAATAATATTTAGAGATCAAATCTTCTAACTCAAAAACAGAACCACTCTCACACTACAAAAAAAGTCTACATTGATAGCATATTGTTATAGCACGTTTTACTGAACTGCTATCGTAGATGACTTAAAATTTTCCGTTTTATATAATAGCATTAGATAAACGCTACAATAAATAAAAACCTAAAATAGCACTTAATCAATGCTATTCTGAAAATGAAGTGAGCGGGAAAATAAATCCCTGATACCGCCAATACTTAGTGGGTAATTGGATGTAAACGCCCAAAATATTATTTGAGTGGCTTCGTAAATATTATCAAAGACATATAATAGCATTTTTATAATGCTATAAAAATCTATTTGAACCCCTAAACCCCAAACATGGTTTTCAACCCTAAACTATAAATACAAGCCCTAAAACTTTATTTTTCATACTTTAACTTCAAATCTTAAAATTAAACTCAAAATTTCATGTTCTTAATTTAAACTATAATTTACTAAACACATATCTTTTATCTTCAATGAAACTCTATATTCTAAACCATTACTTCAAACATAAACTATACATCCAATACTTTAAGTATGCACTTCAAATCTAAATTATTAAAAATTTAAGTACAAATTTTATATCTAGTCTTCTATTCTATTATTTTCCAACTTTAATCCAAAATACTAAACTTTAACCCTAAACCTCATATTTCAACATCCAAACCTTAAACACACAAAACCAAATTTTACTCTTAATCATAACTTCTTTTAAACCATAAAACCTAATTTTTAAATTTTTCGACTTAAAAATAAAACATACAAATTTATAAACGAATTACAAATCAAATTAAACAATAAATCAGATTTTAGTATAAACATACAAATTTTTAAAATGGTGACCAAAATCATAATCTTGATATCAATCTAATATTTTCAAATTTAAATATCAATTCTTAAAATCAATATCATTTTATCATGTCAAAAAGGAAAACTTTAAATTTAAATTATAAACTACAAAATATAAAGTTTTATATAAGATATAACAAAGAAAACTTACTTACAAAACAAATGATCAAATAGTGAAGACAAAAACAAAAACAAAAAAAATAAAAATAAAATTTTCTGGCCAATAAGATTCAAGTACATGGATCACACTTCCTAACCATTGGATTAACTTAGATCTAAAGGTTGAGATTTATTGATTTTATTTTTTTATTTTTTCCTCCCTCTCTCTCTCTCTCTCTCTCTCTCTTTCTCTCCACGACAATCACTCTCATATCTCTCTCTCTCACTCACGACAATCACTCTCATATCTCTCTCTCTCTTTCGAATTCAATCTTCATCTTCCTCATCTTCTCCTTCACTCTCATATCTCTCTTTTCTCCCATCTCTGTCCCACCACGTCTCCTCCTCGTCTCACCACCACCACGTCTCCTCCTCTTCTCACCACCACCGCGTCTCCTCCTCTTCTCACCACCACCGCGTCTCCTCCTCTTCTCACCACCACCATGTCTCCTCCTCTTATCACCACCACCGCGTCTCCTCCTCTGCTCATCACCGGTACTCTCTGTCTCTCTCCGTTTCCCTCTGTCTCGCTCTCTACTCTTTGTTTGCTATCTCTATTTCTCTCTCTTTATCTCTGTTGAATCTTTTTTTTTGTTCTTGACAGCTTTGATTCACGGTGTACCGGATACCACAGCTTGGATCTAAGAACACGTCGGAGCTGAGCATGACGACCTGGGCAGAACAAGACAATGGATGAAGGTGGATGAAGATGAAGGCAGGCGGCTTGGCGGCTGAGTCCTTTTTTGTTTTTAGGTTTAGGTTTTTTTCTTTCTTTTTAGATTTGGTTTAGTGTAAACCAAATTGTATTGGTCTGAATTTATTTTTTAATTTCTGGTTTTGTTTTGTAAACCGGAAATAATTTGTAAACCAATTTAAATTTATAAATATTTTTTTAATATAAAACAATTACAATTTAATTTTCAATTATTTAATTTTTAATTATTATTATTTTTGATTTATTGAAAAAGATCTATTATAGCAAAAATATATGAATCTTAGTCAATTTATAACGCAAAAGTAATGCTATAGTTAAGTTATTAACAACATTCAAATATTGCTATTGTATCTGTCTATTTCATAGCATTTCAAAAATGCTATCGTAGAGTGGGTACCTACGATGGCTGCCTATGACATAGCATTTATGAATTCGCTATGAAAGGTCTACGATAGCATATTTTCTGCGCTAAGAATGTACATATTTCTTGTAGTGTCATGTTTAGAGTAGAAAATGTAAGCCGTTATTCCGTGAACACAAGGATACTGTTCTATGTCAAAGAACCTGCAACTGCAACGTTTTGCAAGTAAATTCACCAAATACGGCTTCCCATCACTGCCGACGACACTGTATTCAAGGTTGAAAGAGTTTATCTCCGACACAATTAATTTTTTTGCTTCCGTCCATGCATCATGCACAAAGTTCTCCACTAGAGGAACTAGTTTCCGCTCACTGGATCCTCTAACGGTTTCTTTCCTATGTTCATTAAACCAATCAGCAGTTTTTTTAATGATCGTATCCAGCAAAGGTATTAAAGAGTATTTTCTCGCTTCCTTGAAGACTCTGTTCATCGACTCCACAACGTTGCTTGTGTCAATATTGTATCTATTTCCTGGAAACCAGCACGTTGCCCACTTTTCTTTCTCACTACTTTCCTCCAGATAATTTGCAGCAGATGGATACCGAGTCTTGAAAGCAGAATATGCAACATCAAATTCTGGCACTGTGTAAATTTGAACCATTTCCATAAATTTCCATTCAACAGTGTCTTTGTTGACGTTACGTGCATGGCCTTTCACATTTTGAGCCAAATGCCAAATACAGTGCGCATGATTATCCATCGGAAATACATTAGCTATGACATTGATGAGACTTCCATTTCTGTCACTCATAAAACCAATTCTGATGAATCTGGCACAACAGTTTTGAACATCTCAAAAAACCAACTCCAACTGTCCTTATTCTCACCATCTAGCACACCAAAGGCTAAAGGATAGTGGTGGCGATTAGGATCCTTGGGCTGTTGCAAAAACAAGTACACCACCATATCCATTTTTCAGAAAAGTAGCATCCACAGTTACAACTTTCCTCATCACTTTAAAACCTTCTATGCTAGCTCCCAAAGCAATAAACAAGTACTTGAATCTTTTCGAGTCATCCAATTTCACACTTGTTATTGTCTTCTCATTGATCTTATCTAACATGTACAAATAAGAATACAACATCGGATAACTTTCGTCCGGAGTCCCACGCAAAATGCTCACAACTTCGTTTTTACCTCTCAAAGCAGTGGAGTATGATATATTGACACTCAGTTTTGTCCACACAAGATCTTTGATACTTCTAGGGGTAGGGGTTTCCATTTGGCCTGGATAATCATCATGCAATAGAGATGCAACTAGTTGTGGCGTGCCTTTCCTCTTTGAGTTGCAATTACTCTGACTGCCATGAGAGCATGAGTGCATCTTGTTTTACGTTCTAATAGAGAATATTTCAGATTTTTTTAATCTTTGCAGCCCGTAGTCCCCATTTACATCCTTCTTTAGGACATTTTAGCACTAATCGCTCCTTATCCGATTTGATCACACTAAACACAAAAGTTTTTTTACATGCACCTCTATCCACCACTTCTTGCACTGCCTTTTTACTAACAAACTCTTGATGTATTTTCAAAACCCAGACCGTCTTCCCATTCTTCCATAAATTGAATTGGTTCCGCAACAGGTGGAACATATACATATCTATCACGCATTTCTGTCTCTTGCCTACCATTATCCACATTGCCAACATCATTTTCATCTACATTGCCATCAACATTTTCATCGACATTTACTTCTTCATCAGCTTTTTCCAACATCTCCTCAATCGCCACAATTCCCCCCTCGGGTTTTTTATCAACTTGATTGTTTCCACCATATAAAGTTATGGTTTTATCTCCAATAACATCATTATTCGAATGCCACACCTCATAGTTCATACCTAGAGAACTTCGTTTTCCCGCTCTTGAAAGTTGCTCTTGGAGTTCTGATCTTTTGATGACCTCCACAAACAAAATGCACCTACGGTTCTCTTTATCTACGGAAAATACATAACCACAAAGGTCCTCATCATCAGAAATAGAAAACTTTTTCTCAGACCCAACCAGCAGTGGAGTGTAACTTAAATTCAACTTCACATTATTCTCATCTAACCCGAGCTTTTTGCATATTCGTGCTTCGACCATTGAAAGATTTATCTCCTCCGTATCCTTCTTCAACACTAAACAATACATTGTACATTTGCATTTGAAGTGTATGATAATGTTGTTGCTCATTGGATCCTACCAAAACTATTGAATACCATCCATTATACAAAGAAAAACCATTTTTACAAAATTAATTTGTTACTGGAAATTGTTGAAGTTATACCAATTTACTAGTTCTACAACAATTATCAGTAATATTTGTTTTCCTAATTTTTCTGTCGTACATATTTTGATTTTGAAATCGAGAAATCTACATTCAATGCACTACGAATCAAACAATGCAACCATTATCCTACTCAATTCAAGTCATAATGGATTCGATAACCAAGCTGAAGCATCTAAATCCATTCAAATATGGTTTCTCTGCTTATTCAAACTGGAACATCTAAAACATGAACATACCCGGAAGACGGAGGACTGAGCAGGAAGACGATAGAGGACGGAGCCGGAAGACGACGGACGACCGACCCGGAAGACGACGGACGACCGACCCGGAAGACAACGGAGAATCGAGCCGGAGTAGCAGCTCGCTTCTGAATGGGAGCTCGAAAAGAAGAGTACGACAGAAAACAACGATTTCGCGAGTCGCGATTCCAAACGCGAGGAAGTAACACTTTTTTTTTAAAATGAGGTTAATAATGTAATTACAATTGGTTTAATGAATATGAGGGGTATGAAGATTTGTGAAGGATATAAGAGATTTAAAGTTCTGGTTAAAGGGCATATAAGATGAAGGCTCATCTATCATGCAGAAGATCTCTAACGCACGCGTCATCACATGCTTCCACCTCAAGCTTGATATGAGCCACCACACGCGCCGCTGCTACAGATGGGTAATTGGCACGCCACTCCACCGGAAAATTCACACAACTTGCTCAAGCTTTGTAGCTAGATTCAAAGATCTTCACTTGATGGATTACTTCTCTCAGACTCTCAGTGACGCCTCTGTCTTCACCGGATCTTCATTCCTATCACCATATGTGATGCTTACCAAACAGCTTGAATTGATTCACCCACAGTTCTTGTCGAAACACGTGCAAGTAACAAGCTTCAACTCATCTAAAACAAGTAAATCATGAGACAGCTTGAAAAATCTCAATCTTATCGCCTCGAAAGACTTTGCTTGATGATATAAAAGAAAATATTGATTCCTAATAGATGAAGATAGACGACAACCAAATGAAAACAGTCGGGATATTAGGTTTCCCTTGAGAAAAGAAACTACCGATCAACGGATAAGAACTTTGTTTAGGGTCAACACAGACTAGAGAGAGGAGTTGAATGAAGGCCACCTGCCACCGACAAAACTAGTGATTTAGAAACTCTTAGAGAGAATTTGGAGAAAGTAAAGAAAGAAAAGGAAAAATTTGTTTCGGATTTCATTCTGTTTGAATTGTTAGTTATTCTTTTGAAGAAATATTTATTTATGTATAATTTTCATATTTTATAGTTAAAACAACAATAAATTGGAATTTAACTAATTCGCTCGTCTCGTTCATGTATTTACTCACAGCATGAGAAACCTTTGAGTCCAGGCTGAATCGATTGGTTCCGAGCTGACTCGGGCAGCTATCGAATCAGGATACTTCCAAAGATCATGCTCTACTCATGAAAATATGGTCAAAGCTTTGTAGGAATGCTTGGAGCTGTGGTCCTGAATCTTGAATAGATATCTCCTCAAGCTTCAGAGACTTTAACTTTTTATGCACTTTTTTAACTAAATAATCGTCTTTATTTGTATAACCACATCATACTCTAATTATGATTGAAAGATTGAGTATACTTATTGAATCCTAATTGTAGAAAACTAATGATGTGCATATCAGTATATATAATAAGTAAAATTTGGAAAAAATTATATAATGAACTCAAACAATACATATATTTGTTATTTAATAAGGATATCATTTAGGGAACAATCTCTCAAATATATTTTTTTGAGTGTTACAAAATAGCACTTAAGAAAAAAAAATGACCAAAATAATCTTTTTATTTTGAAATTTGAATAGTTTTAAATTTTTAATTTAATTATAAACTTCCACCTCACAAACTCAACCCCATAACTCTAAACCTAAGTTTAGATTAATTAACCCAAAGAGTATAAATATATATTTACACCATTTAATAATCTATTATGTTCATTTTTTCTTAAATGCTATTTGGGAACATTTTTTTGAAGTCCATTTTGGTTTTATCTCTATTATTTAATGTGCAATCAATCAAATAACATACTAATTTTATCTCAATTTTTTATTGTATCATTTTGTCATCTGTTAATCGATTAACAACTTATGGGTTTATCATGTTCTTTAAATATTTCCATAACTACCATACAAACTCTTTTGTGTAGGTTCAACATATCTATCTTATTAAAACAAAAACCTTGCTTTAGATCTAACTTTTAGTTATGTGTGATTATATAATTAATATAAACATAGAATTCATTAAAGGTACTATGGTAAAATAGCATATATACTACTAACTGTTTTTGCGCAGCACAGTATAGTATCAAAAATATATTAAAGATTAAATGCTTGTTATCATCAGT
>CAJHQP010012019.1:0-13404 GCA_905132765.1 Moricandia arvensis
CTCCCCACTGTTTCTCATCATCCTGAGGAGAACTCGTGAAGGTAACTCTCTGCCACTTCGTAAAGTGATTTGAGTGCATTGTCTCCTTAGGATTTTGCTCAGATTTTCCAGGTAGGGAACCAGTGGGTCTCTTAGAGTTGGAGGTCATAGTGGGCGAATTGATTCTCCAAAGCTTTGAATTTGTTGTTCAGCTCAGTGTAACTCCCATCAATCTTTGTGTGTATGTTTTTGAACTCATCTCCAATAGCTTTTTCATTCCGTGCTTGAGATTCAAGAAGTTGCTTAAACATAGATTCCACACTTGTATCTCTAGGTTGAGCTGGGTGAGAACTTCCTTGACCTTGAGTGACGGATTACCTTTTGGGTGGGAACCTGGAGGATATTGTTGTTTGGGTGGGTAGGCATTTTGCTGGTAGTTGTTTCGGGTACTGGGACTTGTTTGGGAAAGGGTTTGGGTAGGGGAAGTTGGGTTCTTTCCTGTACCACTGTCCGTTAGCACTGACAAAGCAAAGCTCTTGTTGTCCTTCCAAACCATCAACTTCATTAACCTCAAGAGCATCTTCTGGGCCTTTTCTTTCCAACAAAGTTTACCTTTTCCTGTTTAGCTCTATCCAGCAGTAAGCATGTCAAGTTTATCCTGCAGCGATTTCAGTTCTTTTCTTTGTACTGGAGTCCTCGCCTCCTCCACCTCTGTTTTGCCGGTCGCAGTCATCATTGTACACTGAGTCACTTTGCGCCATGTTCTCAACGAGTTCCATGCCATCGTGAGCTGTGCGACCCAAGAAGAAGCCATTACTTGCAGTGTCTAGCATGCTTCGATACTTAGGTAGAACTCCTCTGTAGAAAGTGCTCAGGATACTCTCATCATTGAAGCCATGGTGAGGACACTGTGTCAAGTAGCTCTTGAATCTTTCCCATGCTTCAGCAAAACTCTCAAGGTTCTTTTGTTGGAACCCAGAAATCTCATTTCTCAACTTAGCAGTTCTGGAGGTAGAGAAGAACTTGTTAAGGAAGACACGCTTGCACTCTTCCCAAGTTTCAATAGAACCCCGAGGCAGACTCTTTTCCCATAAGTGGGCTTTATCTCCCAAAGAGAAGGGAAATAATCGCAGTTTGAAAGCATCCTCTGAAATTCCATTGATCTTTGTTGTGCCACATAACTTGTCAAAGTTATCCAGGTGGTCTAGTGGATCCTCCAGAGCGAGACCATGGTACTTGTTAGCTTGAATCATGTTGATCAAACTTGACTTGATCTCAAAGTTGTTGTTCTCCACAGCAGGTGCTCTGATACCAGCCCTGTTCCCATGGATGTTGGGCTGGTCATATGTTCCAATTGCCCGAGCTTGGCGTGGGGGATGCTGTTGACCAAGGTTTGCAGCTCCTTGGCCTTGTGCATCTGGAGGTGGTGGGCCATTGTTGTTAACTCCATTGACACCTGCTTGGTGAGGGTTATTGTTGTTAACGTCCATGTCAAACTCCAACCGATCGAAAGGAATCAGTTGTTCTTCTCTTCTCTTTCTTGCTAACTCTCGCTCTAAACCCCTGATGTTATCTACTCGTGGAACAAGGTCTGTTGGTCCTCTGCTCCGCAAGTTCATACACCTGTGATTCAAGGAGAAAGGAAGAAAGTGTGTCAGTAAACAAATAAAAGCAAATAAGACTTAGTCTCAAGTTATGACCAAATCTCACTGTCACAATCAACTTAGAACTGGCAACGGCGCCAAAATTGATAAAGGATTTTACTCTATCCTAATCAAAGTAGTATAGATGAGTGTCAATCCAATCCTAAGTGAACATGATGCAATGAGAATACAAGTATAAACTTAATCTAAGTGCAACCAATTCGATATGGGGTAAAGTAACCAAATAACACAAATACGAAACTAGGATTATAAACGAATGGGAGAAACGAGAACCCATGGGCAAGGGCTTTGACTTTGGGTGATTCGGACTTAAGATAAACGGTTAACGCTATAAACAACTTAGTTCTACTAGTCTAGACTTATCTTTAAACTAATTCTTTGTCAAGATAGAAGTTCATTTGCTTTCAATCACTAGACATCAATTGTCTTTGGTCTAATTAAATCAAGCAATCATTAAAACCTGGTCTATTGACTATCTAAACTTTCTTAACATCAATTGTCATTGGTTAAGCCAGTAAAGAGAGTTATCACTTGGTTCAGACATTTCGTCGAACACCTTTCGGGTACAAATTGTCTATTGATCTAGATTAAAGTGATCAAGTCTAACCTAGCATTAAAAACTAGCAATAATCATAGAACATGAACAGTCAAGCATTAAACCTTCTAACCTATTACCTAATCACCCTAGATCACCCTAACCCATGGATCCTACAAATGACTACTCACTAGCAGGCATGATGAACTCAAAAACAGATGATGAATAAGAGTAAATCATTGCCAATGAACAAGAATAGAATGATAAATCAATATAAGATAAAAAGGATTCAAGATCCAAAATCTTCTTCACCAAGAGTAGTCTAGTCTCCAATAAAAACCAGAATGAATAAAAAACTAGGTTTTTAGGGTATTTATATCTGTTTGAAAACAAATCGGGTCAACCCAACAAGCCTGGTTTGACCCGCAACAAATCCAGCATTCTCGACTGTAGCGACCAGGGCTGGTCGCTATGCCTGGTCGCTATGGTCCCCGGGTTTCCTTTGTGGGTCTGTAGCGACCAGGGCTGGTCGCTACGCCTGGTCGCTATGGCATCCGCAACTCCGTATGGGGCTGTAGCGACCAAGGCTGGTCGCTATGCTTGGTCGCTATGGTTCCCGCAACTCCCTGTGGGTCTGTAGCGACCAAGGCTGGTCGCTACGCCTGGTCGCTACGACCCCTTTTGCTCCAAACTCCACTTCTTTGGCCACCCTTGCCTCCAATCTCATCAATGAACATCTCCCATACCTGACATAGACAAATGTAATGGAATGCAACCTAAATATGCCTATATGATGTCCTATATGCTTAGAGTGCATTAAAAAGGATGACCGAAACTATGCAAATATGACTGATATCAACTCCCCCGAACTTGTCCTTTACTTGTCCTCAAGTGGACTTTCGAAAACAAGAAAGAAAGAGAGGTTTGAAAATGGGAGCTCAGAACCAAAAGGTACACTTTCTAGCTTTCAACATCACATCCTAGGTAGACATAGCACGTAGCATGAGCATGTTCTCTTAGTATACTCTATCTTCTCAAGGCCTAAAGGAACTCTCATACCTCTACACTAGATGCAATGCTTATCAACCAACAAACTCTTTACACCAACTCTCATATTCATTGACACACAAATAAGGTGAATCCCTGCTAATGGAAACTTGATCTCGATCACTTGGTTTGGTAAAAAAAACGGTTTATCTAATGGTAGAAGTGGGGTTCAATTCTTTGGTGACTTTCACTCAGGAAAAAGGAGCTTGAACATTATGCAAAATTTATCTAAGAAAAGGAGCAGTTTATGCATACAATAGTTTGTTCTCATCATTCTACCCCTTCCCAATCACTTTCAAAACCCTTTTTCCTTCTTTTTTTTTTCTTTTTCACTCACCAAATGAAATTCTCTTCTCTTTGCTTTAACCGACTAGGGATTTTACTCTATCCTAATCAAAGTAGTATAGATGAGTGTCAATCCAATCCTAAGTGACATGATGCAATGAGAATACAAGTATAAACTTAATCTAAGTGCAACCAATTCGATATGGGGTAAAGTAACCAAATAACACAAATACGAAACTAGGATTATAAACGAATGGGAGAAACGAGAACCCATGGGCAAGGGCTTTGACTTTGGGTGATTCGGACTTAAGATAAACGGTTAACGCTATAAACAACTTAGTTCTACTAGTCTAGACTTTATCTTTAAACTAATTCTTTGTCAAGATAGAAGTTCATTTGCTTTCAATCACTAGACATCAAATGTCTTTGGTCTAATTAAATCAAGCAATCATTAAAACCTGGTCTATTGACTATCTAAACTTTCTTAACATCAATTGTCATTGGTTAAGCCAGTAAAGAGAGTTATCACTTGGTTCAGACATTTCGTCGAACACCTTTCGGGTACAAATTGTCTATTGATCTAGATTAAAGTGATCAAGTCTAACCTAGCATTAAAAACTAGCAATAATCATTGAACATGAACAGTCAAGCATTAAACCTTCTAACCTATTACCTAATCACCCTAGATCACCCTAACCCATGGATCCTACAAATGACTACTCACTAACGGGCATGATGAACTCAAAAACAGATGATGAATAAGAGTAAATCATTGCCAATGAACAAGAATAGAATGATAAATCAATATAAGATAAAAAGGATTCAAGATCCAAAATCTTCTTCACCAAGAGTAGTATAGTCTCCAATAAAAACCAGAATGAATAAAAAACTAGGTTTTTAGGGTATTTATATCTGTTTGAAAACAAATCGGGTCAACCCAACAAGCCTGGTTTGACCCGCAACAAATCCAGCATTCTCGACTGTAGCGACCAGTCGACTGTAGCGACCAGGCTGGTCGCTATGCCTGGTCGCTATGGTCCCCGGGTTTCCTTTGTGGGTCTGTAGCGACCATGGCTGGTCGCTACGCCTGGTCGCTATGGCATCCGCAACTCCGTATGGGGCTGTAGCGACCAAGGCTGGTCGCTATGCTTGGTCGCTATGGTTCCCGCAACTCCCTGTGGGTCTGTAGCGACCAAGGCTGGTCGCTACGCCTGGTCGCTACGACCCCTTTTGCTCCAAACTCCACTTCTTTGGCCACCCTTGCCTCCAATCTCATCAATGAACATCTCCCATACCTGACATAGACAAATGTAATGGAATGCAACCTAAATATGCCTATATGATGTCCTATATGCTTAGAGTGCATTAAAAAGGATGACCGAAACTATGCAAATATGACTGATATCAATCAACTGTTAAAGCATGTTGAAGAGAGTCCTCACGCGTCATCTCTTTCAGGAATTCATCAGCTAAAGCATCCTTAGCCTCAATGTAGAAGGCTTGCCCTTGAATGGTAGGTTTTTTCATCACTTCCTTAACATCAAAGTGAAGAGTGTTCCCCTCTCCAAGATGAAGATCAATCTTACCATCCTAAACATTAACAATAGCTCCAGCAGTAGCTAAAAATGGTCTTCCCAGAATCAATGGGTCCCGAGGCTCTTCATCCATCTCAAGCACCACAAAATCAGTCGGTATCTCACAGTTTCCAACCATTACCGGCAGATCTTCCAGAATGCCTATAGGGAGCTTAACAAAGCGATCGGCCAGTACTAGAGAGATTCTACACTTCTTGTAATGTGCAAAGCCAAGCTTCTTCGCAATAGACAAAGGCAGGAGGCTGACACTTGCCCCCAAGTCACATGGACATCTTTCAAATGAAAGTGGACCAATGGCGCAAGGTAAAGTGAAACTTCCTGGATCTTCAAGCTTCTTTGGGACAGTCAACCTTTGAATAATGGCACTACACTCATGAGTAAGAACCATCATGCCTTCCATCTCCTTCATCTTCTGAGTTATAACATCCTTGTAAGAACTTTCTGTATTCAGGAATCAACATGAAGGCATCAATAATGGGCATGGTAATTTGAACCTCACTCATTTCTTCTCAAACAAGTCTTTGTACTTCTCCAAAAGTTGTTTCTTGAATCTGCCCGGAAATAGAAGTTTTGGCTCATAGGAAGGGGGAATGAACGTGGACTGTGTTGAGGAAGAGGTGACGTTATCTTTGTTCGATGATTTCTTTTCCTCCTTAGTTTTTCCTTTGCCTTTAGCCTCAACAATCTTTTCCATGATATCCTCATTGGTTTTCTCATCAACAATTACAACCTCATCCTCTAGATTGATGGCTACCTCCCCACCTTGTTTCTCATCATCCTTGAGGAGAACTCTTGAAGGTAACTCTCTGCCACTTCATAACGTGATTGAGTGCATTGTCTCCTTAGGATTCTGCTCAGATTTTCCAGGTAAGGATCCAGTGGGTCTCTTAGAGTTGGAGCTCATTGTGGCGAATTGATTCTCCAAAGCTTTGAATTTGTTGTTGAGCTCATTGTAACTCCCATCAATCTTTGTGTGATGTTTTTGAACTCATCTCCAATAGCTTTCTCATTTCTCGCTTGAGATTCGAGGAGCTGCTTAAACATAGATTCCACACTTGTATCTCTAGGTTGAGCTTGTTGAGAACTTCCTTGACCTTGAGTAGACTGATTGCCTTTGGGTGGAAAGCCTGGAGGATATGGTTGTTTGGGTGGGTAACCATTTTGCTGGTAGTTGTTTGGGTATGGGGCTTGTTTGGAAAGGGGTTTGGGTAGGGAAAGTTGGGTTCTTTCCTGTACCACTGTCCGTTAGCGCTGATAAAACATAGCTCTTGTTGTCCCTCCAAACCATCAACTTCATTAACCTCTAGAGCTTCTTCTTGGCCTTTCTTCCCAACAAAGTTCACCTTTTCATGTTTAGCTCTATCCAGAAGAAGCATGTCAAGTTTATCCTGCAGAGATTTCAGTTCTTTTCTTGTATTGGAGTCTTCGCCACCTCCACCTCGGTTCTGCCTGTCGCAGTCATCATTGTACACTGAATCACTTTGTGCCATGTTCTCAACAAGTTCCATGCCATCGTGAGCTGTTCTACCCAAGAAGAAACCATTACTTGCAGTGTCTAGCATGCTTCGATACTTAGGCAGAACTCCTCTGTAGAAAGTGCTCAGGATACTCTCATTATTGAAGCCATGATGAGGACACTGTGTTAAGTAGCTCTTGAACCTTTCCCATGCTTCAGCAAAACTCTCAAGGTTCTTTTGTTGGAATCCAGAAATCTCATTTCTCAACTTAGCAGTTCTGGAAGAGGAGAAGAACTTGTTAAGGAAAACACGTTTGCATTCTTCCCAAGTTTCAATGGATCCCCGAGGTAGACTCTTCTCCCATAAGTGCGCTTTATCTCCCAAAGAGAAGGGAAACAATCTCAGTTTGAAAGCATCTTCGGAAATACCATTGATCTTTGTTGTGCCACATAACTTGTCAAAGTTATCAAGGTGGTCTAGTGGATCCTCCAAAGCAAGACCATGGTATTTGTTAGCTTGAATCATGTTGATCAAACTTGACTTGATCTCAAAGTTGTTGTTCTCCACAGCAGGTGCTCTGATACCAGCCATGTTCCCATGGATATTGGGCTGGTCATATGTTCCGATCGCCCGAGCTTGGCGTGGAGGATGTTGTTGCCTAAGGTTTGCAGCTCCTTGGCCCTGTGCATCTTGAGGTTGTGGTCCATTGTTGTCAACTCCATTGGCACCTTCTTGATGAGGGTTATGCTGGTTGACATCCATTTCGAACTCCAACCTATCGAAAGGAATCAGTTGTTCTTCTCTTCTCTTTCTTGCTAACTCTCTCTCTAAACCCCTGATGTTGTCTACTCGTGGAACAAGGTCTGTTGGTCCTCTGCTCCGCAAGTTCATACACCTGTGATTCAAAGAGAAATGAAGAAAGTGTGTCAGTAAGCAAATAAAAGAAAATAAGACTTAGTCTCAAGTTATGACTAAATCTCACTGTCACAATCAACTTAGAACTGGCAACGGCGCCAAATTTGATAAAGGATTTTACTCTATCCTAATCAAAGTAGTATAGATGAGTGTCAATCCAATCCTAAGTGATCATGATGCAATGAGAATGCAAGTATAAACTTAATCTAAGTGCAATCAGTTTAGATGTGTGGGATGAAGTAACGAAAGAACACAGTGTGAAACTAGAATTATAAATCAATTGGGAGACAAAGAACCCATGGGTAAGGGCTTTGACTTTGGGTGATTGAGACCTAAGATAGATGGTTAACGTTATAAACAATCCGGTTCTACTAGTCTAGACGCACCATTAAACTAGTTCTTTATCAAGATAAAAGTTCATTTGCTTTCAATCACTAAACATCAAATGTCTTTGGTCTAGTTAAATCAAGCAATCATTAAGAGAAGGTCTATTGACTATCTAAACTTCCCTAACATCAATTGTCATTGGTTAAGCAAGTAAAGAGAATTATCGCTTTGGTTCAGACATTTCGTCGAACACCTTTCGGGTACAAATTGCCTAAGGATCTAGATTAAAGTGATCAAGTCTAATCTAGCATTAGAGACAAGCGATAATCATAGAACATGAATGATCTAACACTAAACCTTCTAACCTATTACCTAATCACCCTAGATCACCCTAACCCATGGATCCTAAAGATGACTACTCACTAGCGAACATGATGAACTCAAAAACCATAGATGAATCAGAGTAAATCATTTCTAATGAACAAGAATAATCAATGAATCAAAATAAGATTATCAAAAGGATTCAAGATTCAATCTTCTTCACCAAGAGTAGTCTATGTCTCAGATAAAAACCAGAATAATCTGAAAAACTAGGTTTAAAGAGTATATATAGTAGTTTGAAAACGAATCGGGTCAACCCAACAAGCCTGGGCCGACCCGTAAAAATCACAGCTTCAACGCCTGTAGCGACCATGGTTGGTCGCTAGGCCATGTCGCTACGGTCCCCGCATGTGAGCCTAGCGACTTGCCTTGGTCGCTACACATGGTCGCTACGGGTTCCGCATTTCCCATGTGGGTCTGTAGCGACCACGGCTGGTCGCTACGCCTGGTCGCTACGACATCCGCATTTCTCCTGTGGGTCTGTAGCGACCACTCCTGGTCGCTACGCCTGGTCGCTACACCCCTCTTTCGCTCCAAACTCCACTTATTTAGCCTCAATTGCCTCCAAACTCATCAATAAGCATCTCACATACCTGATATTGACAAATTTAATGAAATGCAACCTAAATATGCCTAAATGATATCCTATATGCCCAATATGCACCAAAGGAGATGACCAAAACCATGCAAATATGTAAGATATCAACCTTTGGAATGAGTCTGATATTTGTTTCATTTATCCTTGGTGGCAGCACACCAGTATTGAAGAAACCTTGAATCTCATTAATTATGTCATCGCCAATAGTAGTCCAATTTGAATGAAAAAAAAACTAGCCGAGAAGCCATCCGGTCTTGGGGCCTTATCCACATGGATAGATAAAGCTGCGTCATGTATTTCTTGGGGCGTTGGTATGCGTATGAGAGACTCATTATCTGCATCTGTTACCCTTCTATCTAGAGCGTCATGAACTACCAATTCTGTCTCGCCCTCCACTGATCTGGACAAAGAGTTATAGTACTGTACTATGACTTTTGAAATCTCATCCTCTTTATTCACCATCTTCCCATCGGTCTCTTCTATAACAGAGAAAGATTTGGCTCACTTGCGGTTCTTGGAGACAGCATGAAAATATCCGGTATTTTATCTCCCAGTCTCAGCCACAGCAATCTACTTCGCTGTCTCCAATAGTCTTCCTCCGCTTGGTAAGCTACATTGAGGTCTTCAGCTGTTGGATGAGTACCGAATCAAAGTTCGGGTTTATAAGGGCAATTTCGAGCTCTTGCTTCTTCTGATCAATAACTAGGCGGCTATTACGATTCTGCTTCTTACTCCATTCAGATATTATTGTGCGCATCAGTGCAATTCTGTCTCGTATGGGTTTGCCTCTAGCCTTACTCCATGTTTCCTCAACTAGCTTCTTAACTTCCAGATTATCCTTAAGTCTTCGGTCATATCTGAACATGCCCTTTCTCTTCTTTTTTTCCTGTTTCAAAGACTGAGATTAAAGGTCGGTGATCGGAACCTTCATAGGTCAGGTACTGGCTTCGCGCTGTTGGGAACATCTCTGCCCAAGCACTGTTTGCAGCCGCTCTGTCCAGCCGGCATCTGACAAGATGACCGCCTCTTATACCTCGCCAAGAGAGGGGATCTCCAAAGTGCGGTAGATCAAATAAATCTCCTTCTGAATAAAACGATCGCATGGCACTAAAAGACCCTTCCGGTCGCGGCGGGCCTCCCTCCTTTTCCGAGTTGCTAAGCAAATCGTTAAAATCACCTGTTATATACCATTGAGCCTCTCTTGCGTTCATTAAAGACACCATTTTCTGCCAAAATAATCTTCTTTTTATATTATCATTGTCTCCATACACAAAAGCAGCAAAGAAAGTCTTCCCCTCAAACTCAATACAAGTATCAATAAAATTGGCATTTGAGCTGAGGATATTGAGCTTGATCTCTTCTTTCCAAAACAGCGCTAATCCGCCAGCTCCGTGTCCTGAAGGCGAGTTTAGGATATGGTGTTCGTACCCCAACTGCTCCGTTTTGTTGAGTACAAAAAGATTGGGATTTTTGGTTTCCATAAGGAATAATATGTCTGGAGATATGGAGCGGTTTATCTCCTTTAGGCGTCGAACTGTCCGGGGATTCCCTAACCCCTGAAAGTTTCAGCTCGCTATCTTTAAGGACCGAGAGTGGATGGAATCCGAAAATCCATCCGTTTCCTCGCTGTTGCTGGTATCATCTTACAAATTAGTCTGTTCTCAGAGCTGGTAGTTCTTGTCGAAGTTTGATCTGTAGTCTGAGATGGCCCACCTTTTGCTTTAGTAATTATCTTGGATGAAGTTGCTACTTCCCGCACTGTTTGCGTCGAATAAAGGAAGGTTTAGACTGATACACTTTCCTTTTCCTCGAGCCTGATCCTCTAATCAGTTTTGGACTGCTCTGGATAGTTTTTCGTCCCGGAGGTCGCCCCGGCTTTCTCTTACTTCCTGCCACCACTTCAGAAATTACATTTTCAATGTTTGGTGGAGGTGGTGCCATAGGACCTAACCGCAAGGAGGCTGGGGTGCGATCAGGTGGGCCAGAGTGCGGCTCCTCAAGTGGGCAATCAGGAGAACTTAGTTGAGGTTGGAGGATGGGTCCCAGACGGAGCAAAGCTGGTACTCTCTCCGTTGTGGTTGACCGTGGTGTACTGCATAAACCTTCTGTTTCAAACCCAGGAGGTCCCAAGCACTGAGCAGCATGGATCCTTTCTGGGGGCGATGATATGATCTCTGTGTGTTGTCTATCCACCTCTTTTGATAGTGAAGCTCGGACCATTTGGATTGCAGTCTCATCCATTTGTCCTTGTTCCTCTTCCTGTCTCATCCTTTCTTTTCGGGCTTCACTTTCAGTTGGGTCTGCACACTTTGTGTATTGAATCATGACGTCTCCTAATTCATCCATCGCCTCATTTAAGGCTTCTTTTGGAATTGGTGATTGACAGATCTGAAGGGGAACCCCTATCAGACGTCTCTTGACCAATTTTGGATGAACTGGAGCCATGTTCTCTAGTTTCTGCGTGTTTCTTAGGGATTTCCCGGTAATAGCTACGACCATGGGAATCAGAATTAACTCTTTGACCTCTGTGGTCTCTCATGGGTCTAGAAGATCTCTCATTGTCAGAGTGTCTTATATCTCTTGCTTGGTACTCACGTCTTAGCAAAGCTCGTTCCTGCCATTCTCTAGGATTTTCCTTGTAGGGCCTTCGCGATGTTTCCTCCTTGTTCTTTTTGTTTGTTCGCCTGTCTTGCTCCTCGGTTCTGTTTGTCGCTGAGAACTGGTACACAGATTTGTTACCAGGTTCAGATCTATTGATTCTTCGTCCTTCATGAACTTATGTGTTGGAAATATGATTTTGGGATTGAGCCGCCTGTATGGATTTAAGTGCTTTACTCTGGGCTTTTGCTTCAAGGCAGTCTTTTACATCATGGTCTAGGCGGAAGCAAGTAGAGCAGTGCTTCTCCAGCCGCTCATACACCAGACTAGCAGTAACATCATCTCCATTGGGGTACTCAAAATATAGTGAACTTCTCGTTTGTACTCTTAAACGTTTTTTTTATTTTAAGCCATGTGTATAGAGTCATTTCTATTCATGTGGGGGATTGTTGGAACTCATTTTTGACAAAGTGGTGCGGACCAATTTCTAGTAGGGTTTTCCGACGGAGACGTATGTCGAAACGACTGGATTTTGGGCACGATGTAATCGTCACTATTAACACTATGAAATAGTATATTCGTTTGTCAAAATTGAAGTTGTTTTGAATGAGAAATGGATGTACAAAGTGTACGACTTACAAAGTTTGTAATGTTTTAAATTTGACTAAGTATAAAAACTAGCAAATATACACTTTGAATATTTGGGTTTGAATTAGAATTTAAATTGGTTAGTTAGACTAAATGTCTAATAACGTATTCTAAACTTTTATTAATGAATAAAATAAAAAATAAACCCATTTAAGAAAAGATCATAGGTGTTAGTCAAACACACTATCTTCTACTTGAAAGCTAATGTTACCAAATTGATTATAGGAGTCAATTTCCTTTAATACATTTGACGTGACTAATTGCTCCATTTATGATTATACTTTGGCTCCTTTTTTGTTGATTACACAAGGGAAGCACAAGTGATATTCTCATCACACAGAGAGAATATCGAAACAAAACAACAAAACAGATTCCCCATTTTGAATTCTTTATCTTTTTTTTTTTGAGTATTCTTTTGGGTTTAGAGTACAACATATAATTTGGTTTGTCAGCTTCTATTTTCGAGTGTGGTGAAATAGTCGAAGTGTGGTTGTATCCTGGGATTCTGATTGCATTATACCGTCACATTACGAACAATTAAAGAATTAAGGAAAGAGCGTCTCGCCTCCGCACAAAAAACCTTTCTATGTTCTTCAAAATTCAGGTATCATTATTGTAAAATTTTGTTCTGTTTTTATTATTACATAAATAAATTATTCAGTTGCCATATCGTAGAAATCGTGGTTCTACATCATCATCATATCGAGTAGTACAAGACTTCTTGTATGTTACAAGATAGGTTATTATGCCATGGAACTTTGCAGTTGACACAAAAGGGGCCACTGCATTTGAAACATGTCCTAAATCCACCAGATTCAGAACATGCTGTAGATAGTTCGGTTTTGGACATTAGATACGAGCATCTTGGGTTTGGACAATAAACCCTCTCATTAATAGGAGTTGAGTTCTCTCTAATCCATTGTTTCCACATTAAACTCAGGTTTAGAGTCAAAAGTTTGTCACATCTATCTATATAGATAACTGAGACTTGCATCGATGCTGAAGACAACTCGATATTGTTCCGTCAAGCAGCTTCACCTCTATATGCTGCTTGACACAGTTACAGCAAAAACGATGACCACATTTGTCAACTGCAAACATTACATCAGAACCGATCTCCTCGTCCATACAGATAACGCAAGTCTCTTTCTTAGCTTCATTGGCTAGAGGCATATACGAAGTTCTTCTCAGCCTCATCTCCGCCACCATGGAAGTCATGTATACGTCGTCTAGCACTTTTTGTGTTCTACTTTTCTATGTTTATATTTATATTTACAGGCTAGGAGTTGGATAAATACGTTGACCCATTATTTGTCTAGGATATCCAAGTGAGAATATGAATGTAACACTCGCATTTTTAGTTTAACTAAATAAA
>CAJHQP010012020.1:0-13404 GCA_905132765.1 Moricandia arvensis
TGATGTAGCGTATATCCTTCTGTTATTATCTTTAGGTTTTCTATTCTTTTTTTCCTTTTATCATTATCGTGTGTTTAGGATAAACATTAAAATTCCTTTTATGATAAGTATTAAGACTTAAGGATATAAGATTAGATTCTAATCCTTAGGGACTTAGGACTTTCATCTTCTTATATATAGTGGAGCTCTTGATTTGTGGGGGCACACTTTTTGATTTGATTTTATAAAATACTTAGAGCTTTGTTTTAAACAACTCTTAATCCTTAGTTTCTGGGCATTCTTTGAGAATTCAACAGATCTTAAGAAGGCTAAGTAACGGGTATTCTCAGAATTCAACGTTACCGACGCATTATCGATACTTCCGCTCCGTCAGTTGGTATCAGAGACTTTGAACTACAATTTTTATTGTGGTTTTCGATCTTGTAAGTTTCAATGGCACCTAGGCCAGGAAAACAACCCGCCGACGAATGGACTCACTTCCAACAGTTTCTAGAAGATTTCCAGGAAACTTTTCAAGACAATTTACAGAGAACAATGGCAACTGCAATACAACAAGGGGTTCAAGCTGCGTTCGCAGCCAACACCGCAGCCAACGCCGCCGCCAATATCGCCCCGCAACGCCAACAACGCCATCACAACCCAGTTTTTGACGACCATGATAATAACTCCGACATCGACAATCCATTCGGCGATAACAATGACAACCAAAACTTCGTTCACCACCGTAACCGTCATCACCAAGACGACAACGACAATCGTTGGACATCAGGTCTAAAGATTGATATTCCAGAATTTCAAGGAGGATCACAACCGGAAGAACTTCTGGATTGGTTTGTGACAGTCGACGAATTCATGGAATTTAAGGAAGTTCCAGAACACAAACGAGTTCCCCTCGTGACTACACGTTTTCGTGGTCACGCAGCTTCTTGGTGGAATCAATTGAAACTCTCCCGAACGCGACGAGGAAAGGAAAAGATACGATCATGGGACAAACTTAAAAAACACATGCGCAAGACCTTTATCCCATATAATTTTGAGCGACTTTTGTTTCAGAAGTTTCATAACTTGCGACAAGGCTCTCGATCCGTCGAAGATTATGCAAACGACTTCTATCAATTGCTTACTCGTGTGGATATACACGATTCCGAAGATCAGTTGGTCGCTCGTTTCATCGCGGGATTACGTCCTCAGCTACAGAACATGTTACAACAATTTGATCCGGGATCAGTGGCAGAGGCACGCCAACGAGCAGTCTTACTCGAACAACAAACCAAACTGTCCTCAAACCAGTGGTCCAACTATTCCCGACAACGCAGCACGAATGATGACACTAAAACATCAACGGATCGTGACGTAACACAGGGAGCACGGAACAATGCCCGTGCCACGGATACCTTGCCCCCAACAACGGAACCTCGTCCGACAAGACCAAACGCGCTACGCTGTTTTTCTTGCGGTGAGAATGGTCATCGACAGACAGCATGCCCTAATCAAGGACGACGGGGACTTCTTGCCAGCACCACGGATATCCGAGGTGATCCTATTTACGACGAAGAAGAAGAACAATTCGATGACACCCTCGAAGAACAAGTAGCTGGTGATACGGGTACACTGCTAATGATAAGACGTAATTGCTTGGCTCCCAAGTCAAGTGAAGCATGGCAGCGTACCTCTTTATTCACATCAACTTGCACTGTGAAAGGCAAAATTTGTCGCTTTGTCATCGACTCAGGGTGTTCAGCCAATGTAGTTTCAGAAGAGGCTGTACGTAAATTATCCCTTGCTCCGGAGTCTCATCCTCATCCTTACAGGCTTCTATGGATGCAAACGGGGGCCGAAGTCCAAGTCTCGCAACGTGCATTACTTTCTCTATCTATTGGATCATTCTATAAGGATTCATTGTATGGCGACATAGCTCCTATGGACGTATCTCACATTATATTGGGCCGTCCTTGGCAATACGATAGAGAAGTGATTCATAACGGTAAACTCAACACGCATTCATTTTTATTTCAGGGGCGCAAGATTACCTTGTTACCGTCACCAGAGGCCGACCATGCGTTACACACTGACAAGCAACAAACAACGAAGCAAAGCTTGCTTATCATCTCCAAGTCACAGTTCGAAGAAGAGATCCGTAATGCAGGCCCTATCTATGCATTAGTCGCTACCGATGCAGCCCGAGAAGTCGATGTTGCAGTTCCTCCAGCATTCACTACTCTCATTGACGAGTTCCAAGATCTATTTCCGACGGAACTTCCTTCTGGTTTACCACCGTTACGAGATATACAACATCATATCGATCTTATTCCAAATGCAGTCTTACCTAACAGAGCTCATTACCGAATGAGCCCGGAGGAACATGAAGAACTTCGACGACAAGTGGAGGAACTGCTCCGCAAAGGCTATGTGCGCGAAAGTCTTAGCCCATGTGCAGTACCGGCACTACTTATTCCAAAAAAAGATAGGTCTTGGAGAATGTGTGTAGATAGTCGTGCAATAAATAAAATCACGACACGCTACCGCTTCCCAATCCCACGCCTTGACGATCTCTTAGATCAAATTGGAAAGGCCTCTATCTTTACAAAATTGGACTTGAAAAGCGGCTACCATCAGATTCGCATTCGACCGGGGGATGAATGGAAAACGGCATTCAAGACACGCGAAGGATTATTCGAATGGCTAGTAATGCCGTTTGGACTCTCCAACGCTCCTAGTACTTTTATGCGCATCATGAATCAAGCCCTCCGACCGTTTATTGGGAAATTTGTAGTGGTTTACTTCGACGACATCCTAATCTTCAGTACTTCGCTACAGGAACACCTCGTTCATTTACGAGACGTCTTATTGGTCCTTCGACGAGAAAAGCTATTTGTTGCTCAACACAAGTGTGAGTTTGGGGTTTCAGAGGTTCTTTTTCTTGGCTACGTAGTATCAGCTTCGGGATTACGTGTTGATCCTCAAAAAGTGGCTGCAGTTTCCTCATGGCCAACACCTACGACGATTACTGAAGTCCGGAGTTTTCATGGTTTAGCATCATTCTATCGGCGTTTCGTGCATAATTTCAGTTCGATCATGGCTCCTATTACCGATTGTATGAAGCAAACTTCCTTCGTATGGTCACCAGAAGCAGCTAGAGCGTTTGATCTCATCAAACTGAAACTCACCACGGCGCCAATATTGGTGCTTCCAGACTTTGATATTCCTTTCGAATTGCATTGTGATGCAAGCAAGTTGGGTATCGGCGCCGTCTTAAGCCAACAAGGCCGTCCGGTCGCCTATTATAGTGAGAAAATGGCCGGAGCACGCGCCCGTTATAGTACGTACGACGTCGAATTCTATGCTATTGTGCAGGCCATAAAACATTGGAGGCACTACCTTGCACACAAAGAGTTCGTCTTGTTCACTGATCACGTGGCATTGAAGTATCTGGGAACTCAAGATAAAATCTCTTCGCGACATGCATCGTGGACAGCCTATTTACAACAGTTTACTTTCGTTATCAAGCATCAAGCCGGAAAACTTAATAAGGTAGCTGATGCGTTAAGTCGCCGTTATGCCTTAGTATCCACATTACGAGTTAATGTCGTGGGCTTTGAGTGCTTTGCTAATCTTTACGCGACGGATCCGTTCTTTTCCTCTATATGGCTGGACCTTACTCATGGGGTACGTTCGGATTACTCTCTTGTTGATGGTTTTGTATTTAAAGACAATCGGCTATGTGTTCCCGATTGCAGCCTTCGACTCCAGATCGTTAAGGAGTTGCATAGCGAGGGTCATATCGGACGAGATAGAACCTTGAAGCTGGTCACCGAATCTTATTTTTGGCCGACCCTGCGACGGGATGTAGAGAGGTTTGTTGCACGATGTACGACTTGCCAAAGAAGTAAGGGTCAAGCTTCTAATGCGGGATTATATTTACCTTTGCCCATCCCAACCCAACCTTGGAGTGACATTAGTATGGATTTTGTCCTTGGGCTTCCTCGAACACAACGAGGCAACGACTCAATTTTTGTTGTTGTCGATCGCTTTTCGAAAATGGCCCATTTTGTCCCATGCAAGAAGACGACGGACGCCGTACAGGTCGCTCAATTGTTCTTCCGCGAGGTATATAGGTTGCACGGCCTTCCTTTGTCCATAGTGTCTGATCGTGACTCCCGTTTCATTAGTCATTTTTGGCGTTCTTTGTGGAAACTCTTCAAGACAAGTTTAAATATGAGTTCTGCTTACCATCCTCAAACGGATGGCCAGACGGAAGTTACCAATAGATCGCTGGGCAATATGTTACGTTGTCTTGTCGGTGATAATCTCAAGTCCTGGGATTCGGTTTTGTATCAGGCAGAGTTTGCCCATAACCATGCCTTCAATCGCAGTCTCGGGTACAGTCCATTCAAAGTTGTGTACGGTGTCAGTCCTCGGGGACCTTTGGCTCTCTCTTCCCTGCCTCAACCAAACGAGTTTCATGGCCGAGCTTTAGAGCTTGTGGATGAACTTACACGTGTTCACACCAGCGCTCGAAGCAACTTGGAAGCTTCTGCGGAAAAATACAAGGAGGCGGCTGACAAGCATCAGCGAGAGGTACATTTCGATGTAGGTGATCGTGTATGGGCAGTCTTAACTAAAGAACGTTTTCAAACGGGTCAATACAATAAACTGAAGCCAAGGAAAATTGGTCCCGTCGAGATTATTGAGAAAGTGAATGCAAATGCCTATCGATTATTGCTTCCCGCCCACGTCCATACAGCTGATGTTTTCAACGTCAAGCACCTTTTCAAATTTGAACCGGATGATACGCTCCTTTCTGGATTCGTGGACGAATCATCCGTAGGGGGGGGACCTGATGTAGCGTATATCCTTCTGTTATTATCTTTAGGTTTTCTATTCTTTTTTTCCTTTTATCATTATCGTGTGTTTAGGATAAACATTAAAATTCCTTTTATGATAAGTATTAAGACTTAAGGATATAAGATTAGATTCTAATCCTTAGGGACTTAGGACTTTCATCTTCTTATATATAGTGGAGCTCTTGATTTGTGGGAGCACACTTTTTGATTTGATTTTATAAAATACTTAGAGCTTTGTTTTAAACAACTCTTAATCCTTAGTTTCTGGGCATTCTTTGAGAATTCAACAGATCTTAAGAAGGCTAAGTAACGGGTATTCTCAGAATTCAACGTTACCGACACATTATCGATACTTCCGCTCCGTCAATTATTATACAGGTGCTTACACAAACTTCCAAGAAAAAAATAGTCATTTGTCTTTGCAGTTTGCTTAATGATAAATTATGGATTGATTAGTCTGAAGATGAAACATGGCATGTCCCAATGAGTGTGGAAGATCATTTCCAAACATCAAGGGAATGGTTATGCGCGACATGATCCAGAACACATTGGAACTTCTTGATTCAGGTTAGAACTTATTGTAGATCATCTTTTGCATTGTAACAACACCAACATAGATTGTTTTTTTTTTTTTGGAACACATAGATTGTTTTATTTAGAAACAGAGAATTGTTGATTAATTATAACCAGACGATTGTCTTGACTTGAGCTACAGAAAAAAAATGAACAGGAAAAAAAATGAACCGAGTCCAAGTTGTCTGACCGAAAATTTAGCTAGTCAACATTGTTATAACATGATTTGAGCGTGTGAAAAGAAATATTTTATTATTAAAATTTAAAAATGATAAATTCAACAATAGAAACCAAAACATTAATTAATTGAGTTTGACAAAAAAAAAAATTAATTGAGTTAACAAAGAGGAAGATAGATCCAAATATCATAATAAAATACAAATCAATATAAAACATTCGTACAAATAACGGTAAATAAAACCATTAAACTCGTCCCAAAAATCAGAAGCAGGCGTCGAGGACACAACAGCAACACATGGCCGCACAACTGCATCCAAAATTAAAACCAACAAAAGCAAAAAGTAATCAACATTTCAGCACAAAATAACCGGTCCGGTTCGGGATTTAACCAAACAAATTAAATTGAAATTTTCTAGAGATTTATAAAAGGACTTACCATCCTTTCCAGAATCCATCACCCTTAGACTTTGTCTCAACGGGAGCCATCGTAACGTGACTCGTGTCGTTCGTTGGGTAACCGGCAGGAGCCGGTGCAACGTAGGGACCGGTAGACGCTGGTGGTGTTTGATAAGCTCCTAATTATAATTTATAAACACACACATATGTTTCACGTTAGTTATATACCATAAATCTCTAGAAATACAATTAATCATGATAACGGAGGACATATATGATGCTTAACTTGTAAGAAAAGTGAAGAAGAAAAAATTAAACCTGCAGATTGGTTTTGGCTGAACTGACTCATTCTTGCTAAATTGTACGTAAAGGTGTGAGATGGGTTGTTATTAATTTGAATAATGATCATATAGTCGTCATGCATATAATATATAGGGAAGAAGAGGGTCGGTTTAGGAATACCGCGTGGGCGGAAGAAAACATTAATTGTCATAATTGATTCCAACGAACCAAGGAAACGACCGAGATGCATCCTTTATTTTCGTATAAACAAATAAGTCTTTCATTATGATTTAGTTTTTTTTTTTTTGACTAAATTCATTATGATTTAGTTTTGTTCAACTTCTATGGTCTAGAAACTTTTATGGTCGACAATTAATTTTCAACAAACAAAACTCCTTCATGGTAATTCAAATATACAAACTTAAACTCGTAATTACTAGTGTAAACACTACTGAATAAGTCTCATTATTTGCTTTACTTAAAAAAAACCGCAACAATTTTATATATGTGTTATCACCAACATAAATTTATTATTTTACTTCAATAAAAATCACAAATATTTGATTTAAGTTTGAATAAAAATATGCATGCCGAAGCTTTTGAATAATATTAGAATATTCAACAGAAACGATAAATTTAACATGGATTTATTCCTTTCTTTGCTAATAAAGGGTTTTGTGTTCCCTTTCTCTATGGGAATATTTACATGTTAAGAAAGGCAGAGGGAATATATACAGCTAAACTTTACATGGAATATTGGCTAATTACGACTTATCAAGTAAAATTGGACTGAAACTTTACGCAGAGAATATTGTTCTTTTGAGATTTGCAAGTAAATATTTTTCCTTTCCGTTACGAATGTAGATAGAATACTATATCCGAAAACTTTAGTTTCAAGAGGGCACATGGAATTTTTCTAGTAAAAGTAAATATTTATTCGTTTTCCTTTTAGTGCTAATGTAAACACGAGTTGTGATTTTTTTTTTTTGATCGTCTGAGAACAACTGATAAATCAGTCAGAGATACAACTCAATAGAGGAAAACAAACAGAAACAGACCTCAGGCAACTCAACCTTAAATAAAGGCATAAGAGCAGCTAAACGGCAGTTTCTTGGAAAATCAAGTCATGTAGCCATGAAGGGCCACCCAAAGCTAGATAAGACTGGAACCTTCCATCTCGAAGAACACTCGCAGCTATCGCCCGAGCAACCCGATTGGAAGAAGCCGACTCTACTTCAAAGCAAACCATATTGAAAGCCGAGCTCAGGGATGCAACTTGATGAAGTAGCCAGCGATATCTAGGCCACTCACTCGAACGTTTGATCGCCTCCACGAGTTCTCTACAGTCCGAACCAATGACCACTTCTTGAATATGCATGTCGCGAAGGCTTTGCAGGACCCAAATCAGGCATCTCAGCTCGGCAGTAAGCCTATCTGGAGAATGGGTGAAAGCCTCTCGAGCATGATGACCAACCACTCCTTGAGAATTTCTTGTGATCCACGCTCCTCCACAGTGTAAATGTGCATTCCGCCAATGTGCATGGAAATTGCATTTCACTTGGTTAACAGGAGGAGGACACCAACGACCATTCACCTCCAAGTGTTGTGCCGGTTGATCGCTCCTACCATGCGAGTGATTGATCTCATTCCAAATCTTCGCTTCCTCCATTGCACGTTGGACTTGAATGGTGATCGATTCTTGTGACCCCGCGATCAACACCGAGTTCCTATTCTTCCATATTATCCAGAACATCCATGGAATAGTTCGTCGTTTTTCGGTTGGGATTGATGCATCCATCATCTTATCTAACGTGCTTGTTAGTTTTGCTGGCAAAGAGAGATTCGTATCCATCTGCGACATCGAGAGACCCACAGCGTCCCACATCTCTTGTGCCACATCACAATGAAATAGCACATGGTCGATGGTTTCCACTCCTGCACCACACATCTTACATAGTAGCTCCACATGTAAACCTCTCATACTCAGGCGCTCTGCAACGGCCAGCGCACCTGCAGCCGCCCGCCATAAGAACATTCGTATTTTTGGGATAGTTGGGATCTTCCAAATCTTTCTCTTTAGTGCTAAAACTTCCTGGTTCAACAAACTATCAGCAGACCCAGCCACTCGGGCAGTACTTGCAGCTAGGCGGCAACCACTCTTAACGGCGTATGCACCATTTTTTGAGAAGGCCCAGATTTCTTTATCCGCAATGTCTCCCACTGGTATCCCTGCAATACGCAGAACTTCATTGGGGGGGAAAAAGCTCTTGTAGCATATCCATGTTCCACTTATAATCTGGCTGTATGAGCGCTGAGACTTTTAAGTTGATATCATACATCAGTTGTTTGTTCACCGGACGTCGAGGAGATTCATCCATGATCCATTTCTCATTCCAAACTGATGTAGAGACACCATTCCCCACTGATTTCAGCAGGCCTTTCTTCAACAGTTCTCTTCCAAACAGAATGCTCCTCCAGGCATAAGACGGTCTATAGCCTTTACCACAGTCCAAAAAGCTTGTCGAAGCAAAATATCTACCTTTATATATCCGTGCCAGAAGGCTGTTTGGTTCGTTGAGTATTCTCCAAGCTTGCTTTGCAAGGAGAGCCTGGTTGAAATCTTCAATATCTCTAAAACCCAAACCTCCTGCATCTTTCGGAATACTTAGCTTTTTCCAGGATATCCAATGAATTTTCCTCTTCTCCTCAGATTCATCCCACCAAAAACTCGCCATAGCACTCATGATCTTTTTGCAGTGGTGTTTTGTTAGCCTAAAACAGGACATCGCATACACCGGTAAGGCCATGGCTATGGATTTCAGAAGAATCTCTTTCCCCCCAAGGGATAACTTCTTGGCAAACCATCCCTTTAGTCGTTTGTTGAGCTTCTCGCCAATGAAGGCTAGCAACCTCCGTTTAGAGCCGCTGAGACATTCTGGAAGGCCTAAGTATTTACCTTCTCCTCCCTCTTGTTCAATGTTGAGAAGCTCTGCAATAAGTCTCTTGGAAACCGGGTCAATGTTGCTGCCGAAAGTGATTGCAGATTTCTCGAAGTTGATCACTTGACCCGATGATTGTCCATAAAGCTCTAGACATCTTAAGAATTCCCGACATTCAGGCAAGGAAGCACGAACCATGAATAGGCTGTCATCAGCGAATAATAAGTGTTGGACTGTTGGACAATGTTTCGATAATCGCATTCCATTGATCAACCCCGCCTGTTCAGCTCGATTCATGACATGGACGAGTGCCTCAGCGCATAAGATGAACAAGAAGGGAGATAATGGATCGCCTTGACGTATACCTCGTTCAGGGATGATGTGTCCATGCGTTTGCCCATTTAAGAGGACTGTATACGAGACTGAGCTGATACATGCCATAATCCAGGATATCCATTGCTCTGCGAAACCCATTTTCACAAGAAGAGCCTGTAAGAAACTCCACTCAACACGATCATATGCTTTGGACATGTCCGTCTTAATGGCAATGTAATCGTCGCGACAGTGAGGGTTGGTTTTCAAACCATGTATCATCTCATGAGCAATAAGAAGATTGTCAGAGATAAGTCTTCCTGCCACAAAAGCTCCTTGTGTTGGAGAGACAATGGCAGGTAGAACCACCTTTAGACGAGTACATAGGATTTTGGAAACAATCTTGTATACTACCGAACATAAACTGATCGGACGCAAGTCTTTCATCTGCTTCGGATTTGTCACCTTAGGAAGGAGACTAATCTGCGTAAAATTCCAATCGTTGGGGAGTCTTCCGGAGCCAAAGAATTCTTTAACCTCCTTTGTGACCTGCTGCCCAGTAACCGACCAGAACCTTTGGAAAAAATGCCCGGACATGCCATCACTACCAGGCGCACTATCACTCTTAATCGCCTTGACTGCACACTTGATCTCTGCATCCGTAACCTGCTTGGTTAAACCCCTGTTCATTCTCTCTGTAACCCGCGCCTCCATCCCCGCCAGCAACTCAGAGGGATCGTGTGTATTCGAGGTCTTGAACAGTTCATTAAAGTAGTGAACCGCTATATCACCTTTCTCCTCTTCAGTGAAACACTCAACCCCATTACGGTCAACCAGAGATTGAATCTTATTCTTCATTCTCCTCGACTCAGCCCAGCCGTGAAAAACCTTAGTATTCTTGTCACCCAAGTGAAGCCAAGAATTCTTGCTCTTTTGTTTCCAGAAGGCCTCTTCTTCTTGGTATTCTTTTTCCAGGGCAACCCTCATAGAAAAAAGCCGTTGTAGGTCAGGGTACTGTTTTTGACCTTCGTCTTCCAATTCCTGTTTCAGTTTCTGAATGTTAACCCGCGAGTTACTTTGTGAAGATCTTTTCCACTTCGATAGCTCCTTCCTGCAGGTTTTTATTCTATCAGTAGCAGACCCTCTTCGGCCGCAATTCCAACCACTCCTGACAATTTCAAGAACTTCAGGTTTCGTGCACCAGCGTTTGTCAAAGGTGAAACGACCATTCCTCCTCTGATTATCCCCCACAAAGCTAGTGATTAAGGGACGGTGATCCGATCCATACCTATCCAGATATTTGGAATGAAATCGAGGGAACAATCTAAACCATTCTGCATTTCCAAAAGCCCTGTCAAGCCTACATTGAATCCACACCTTCTCTTTAACACCATTAGTCATGATCTCACGCACACCAGCCCAAGAGAATATATTACCCGAGCTTGCCACTTCTTGAATACGACATTCCCGGACCAGACTCCGGAATCTGTAAAAGGAGCTCTCCTCACGGCAATGACCACCCAGTTTCTCATCATTATTCATAATTTCATTAAAATCTCCAATCAGGAACCATCCACCAATACGGTTCAAACTTATGTGTTTCAACAAATCCCATACAACTCCTCTTCGTTGAGTGACAGGGTCACCATACACGAAGGACATGAAGAAACTGGTTGCACCCATCCGTACTCGAGTATCAATGAGTCTACACGACGATCTCAGCACTTCCACCTTGTAAGTGTCTTTCCAAAAAAGAGCTAAACCTCCACTACGTCCCACTGGATCCACTATATGACAGTGATCGTAACCCAGCGAGCTTCGAAGATTTAGAACGTGAGCACTAGAGTTTTTAGTCTCTAGGAGAAACAGAAAGTCCGGGAGATGTTCACGACACATCTCCTGAAGGCGTCGAACTGTCAGGTTGTTCCTCAACCCCTGACAGTTCCAACTGAGCGTCGTCATTGAGAACTGGATGGTTTCTGGTGAACCATCAAACCATTCTCATGTTTAGATAATTTTGACATTACTTCATTCTCGTCATGAACTTTGCGCTTCAAAGAAGGATCATCAGTGAGTTTATGAGCTTTATCCATCACATATCCTTTGTCCTTCCTCAGATTCGCCTTCCTTCTCACCCCTGATGATGTACTTCTCTGTGATAAGCGACTTTTGTTGCTCTTGCCAGCCACGCACAGAGGGCCGCTTCCTAGTTCAAACTTTCCAGCTTCTGGTGTGAAACTACTGTTATCCGCTACTGTCTCTACTTCTCTAGTTCTCTGCTTTTGGCTAGGTGAGAGTACGTGATTCTCCAGATATAGAGTATCCCGAGAATGTGTAGGGATGACGGTCGGTGCACCGGCATGTGTTTGTAACTGCAGACTCCCTTCTTCTATCACCTCAGATCTTCGCTTATTTTTACTATCATCCCTTGCTGATGATTCTGCAATATCCGGAACTATACCTTCCTGAACTTTGCGAAAATCAAACACATGACCTCTGTCCCTGTTAAGTTCAGTGGATAACACTGGTCTTTCCTCCAAACGCAAGTAAGATCTTTGGGCCACCGGATCATTTGACAGGTCGTTGAGGGTTTGAATCAACCTTGCTTCTCTGATTCTTCTCTCCTCGGGGTCTTGACAGTTCATGTAGAGTCTCATGTGATCAAAAACCTCTGGTGCCACTAATGATGAGGGTGGTACGAATCCAGGTGGAATTGCTGGAGCCAATAATGGCATCAGTTTATCCGCTAAATCAGTGTGGTGTTGTCTAGCCATCACTGTGGGGGTCGGGGCCTTGTCAACGTTTAAAACTCCTTTCCCCTTATTTCTGGTTCCTTGGAGGAGGGGGCATCTTTGTTTCTCGTGAGTTAGCCTAAGGCAATGGAAACACTTCTTCCTGACTCTTTCATATTCAACCCCTATGTATTCTGTTTTACCACCTGGTAGCGCCAAGGATTTCTTGTCTCTGAAGGGTTGATTAAGATCCAAGACCATTTGAACTCGCACGTACTCAAGCAGATGAGGTTTATCCGGGTCAAATTCAACTACCACTACTCGTCCGATTCTATCGGCAATGGTATCTAGAGTCTTTACGGTGAAGTAATTGACTGGAATATTATGTAACCGAACCCATATTGTCGCCGTCTGCAAAAAGTTGGGTGGCGGGAACTCAACCCAACGTTCTAAGGCCATCCCCCAGTCATCAAAGGTCCAGAAGCCTTGCTTTAGAACTGTTTGTAAGTCCGTCTCGAGTTCAAAAATAAACTGAAAACGCTCCTTCGAGAAAGCTAGTCCCCTCACTCTGTCGTAGACTTTCCAGATCTTCGGCATCGTACGCAGCATCCGGGACATATTTTGGCACTCAGGGTTGAGAAGGCGACCCATCAAACTTCGGCCTCCTCTCTCGATGGCACAGAAAGCAGTGTCGTCTGGTATGATGATTGGCGTATCTTCCTCTAACGACATTCCTTTCATCACTGAAGCTAGGTTCTCGTCCATTAATAGCAAGATGAGAAAATCTTCGTGCTTCGGTCGAAATACACTTCCACTTTGGTTCAGCAAGAGCGGCGGCTCCGTATAGAACCCTAAATAAACACAATATTGCTTTGCAGATTTAAGGAAAAAGACCGAAGATTTCGAAAATCTTTGATAATCTCCAAAAAAAATTTGGAAATTTTCCAAGTAGATCCTAATACCGGCAAGGATATTTTCCTTCCGTAAGTTATCTCCATTCTCATTGGTGAATACCAAATCACCTTTTGAGAGAGAAAAAATCGACATTACGGTAACGTTCCCCAAATCACTTTGGAAGAGCACCAAGTTGTGATTTGATTAGTGCATCTACTTCTAGAAAATTAGAGAAACGTTAGACAACGTTTG
>CAJHQP010012021.1:0-13399 GCA_905132765.1 Moricandia arvensis
CGCGAATGAATTGTCCCGAGGTTTCGGATGTGGGTATGCAGGTGGTTTCTCTCTTTTCGAGAAGAGTTGAGGTGTGGTTGTGAGCCGAGGATTGGGAGGAGGTGTGGTGGGGCCCGTCACGTGTGTGGACGCGGGGTCGGGAGAATCGTGCGGCGTGGCGCGCGGGGGGAGAGGCGGGGGGGGTGCCGCGTTGACTGGGGGTCCTGGAGGGGTGGGCGCAGAGGGTTAGGCGGAGCGTCTCCCGGTGTGGGTTTCTTCTGACGATGCGGTGCGGCGTAATGCAGCTTGTAGGCGCTCCCGGCTGAGGCTGTGGCACAGCCATCGTGCTCGTGCTACGATTCCGATCCGGGTATTTTAGGACTGCCGGCCCTTCCGAGCCGCCACTCCCAGTGTTACACAAAAGAGGTGGCAAGAGCCAGTGCCATCTTGATGCGCCTAAGAAGAGAAGTAGGTGCGTCAGAGGTGCTGCGAGGTCGGGCCTTCGAACTCGGGAGCATGATGGGTGTTGCGGTCTGATGCGCTATGGAGGGGTAGGGGTATTATCCGCCTGGTTATTATGTATTTATTTTTTTGTTTCGAAGTTCGTGGTGTTGATTGATGGATGATTAAACGGGAGCTGGAGTGCGGGGAGGTGTTGGAGAGTGACTTGTGGATGAGAGGTTTGTACTGTGTGTCGCCAGAACAAGCGCTCGCAGTTTGAAGGGCGAAGTGTAGGGTTCGGAGGTGCGCGATTTTGCTCGAGGGGTGTCGCGGAGTGGTGAGGGGAAGAAGAAACTCGAGGATTGGGCGAAGGCGACGAGTGATCGTAGGGAAGAGTTGCAGCTCTTTGCTGTAAGAAAAGAGAAGGCTAAGGAGAGACTAAGGCTGTGTCGAAGGTGCTGTCCCCAGGTGCGAGCTGTCAGGATTCAAGGAGGAGGAGGCTGTGGGATGGGAGTTGCGGGATTCAGGAGGGCTAGGCGGGAGAGGAGGGGGGTGGGAACGGGCGCTTTAGACACCAAGTTTCAGACTTCATGTTTTGACGAAGGGAATTGCCGAGCTGCCCTCGAGACTCGCCGAGAGTGGGGGGGTGTGGATGTTCGCAGGAGGACCTTCGCGCCCCTGCCAGGTCTCTAAAGAGGCCAAACTGGTCTGCTTTGCATAGAAGAAGAGCTTGGCAGCCAATTGAGGAGTCGGGGGGAGAATTTGACTTGAATTTTCGACTGGGCCTGAAATCCTGATGTATAGGTCATTACTGTCACTTTCCGGTTGACCGCGGTGGAGGGGCCGGAAAACTTGTGTCGAGGCCTGGGCGGCAGTTGAGTGCAGTTGAGGGAGGCGGAGATGATTGCCAGCCCGGAATCAGCCCATGAGGTAAAATGGGGTTGAGGAGCGAGGCGGTGGTGTGTGTCCGTATCTGGAGGGGGACGAGGTGACGTGGGTTTGTGGGAGTCCTGTTGAGGGGGGGATGGTTTCGTTGGATTTTTAGTGGTGCTTTGAGTGCGGTTGTTGAGGGGAGTTGGTGGTTTGTTACGGCCAAGTGTGGGGCGGGGATGGTGGGTGGTGTGTGTGGTGTTGGTGGAGGAGGCTAAGTGTGTGGAAGGGCGGGTTGTTTAAATCCTTGCCACTCTTACGGGGCTGGTCGTATTTTAGTGAATTGCGTTTGGGTTGCGCTGGAGTAGCGTGGGGGATGGAGGGTGAGGCCGGTGGTGTACGGGTGGAGGTGTAGAGGGGGGAAGGAGCGTTACACTCTGCATCCGCACGGTAGATCTGCTCATGATATCCATTCTCATCTCTCCTAACTTCCATTATGCTCCGCATCACTGCTTACAATATGACTATTGATCGAGGTCCCTGTGTATGTCGAATATTTCAAGATAGAATACCAATAGCGGAAGAAGATCTAGTTCAGATTATTGGCAGTGGACGAATTCTTGATCCATATGACGACTTTTAACAACTACTCGGACAAATGCACTGATGTGACATGATGTGGTGGCTATCTCGTGTCACCCTTTCCCGGTGTTGACTCTATAGGCCTACTATGCTCTTCGCAATTCATCTTTGACAAGCAATCCGAGCCTTGAGGGTCGCTTACTCTTTGCGTTATTCGAAATAACTGGGGCAGAGAGCAGTGACATATAAGGCAGGCTCCATTTTTTGGTTTGAGCAAGCCTCCAAGAGTGTCTGCCTCTAGTGACTGCATTCTGCTGTTCTTGCGGCCTTTTCGCCCTTCAAGTCCAAAGATCACCCATTGCTCATGGGTCTCAGTTCGACCCTTTCTCTGAGATAATCCCGCTTTTCGTGACCTCACCCTCAAAATATTGTAGTGAGTTTCCATTGCAGGAAAGTTCTCTTGGTTATTATGATCTGCTATTCCAAATGTGACACTTTACCGGATGATCACCCTAGATAATCATCAACTTCTCCTCAAACTGCAGACTTTTCCTGCGAATCAGAAAGATCTTCGTAGTCGGGTTCAACCTCGTGTCAGCGCAGCATTAAATTATCCATCAAATAAAGACTCAACTGCGCAAACAAAACTAATAATAAGAGAAGAGCTAACATAACTAATGAAAATAGATCCTAAACAAACCTTGGCACCGGTGTATTCTGGATTCGGCGATCGAGGACCCACTTCCGACATACCATACTAGCCAACAGACCAACCTGCCTTTTCGAGAAAGGGTTTGGATTTATGGGGAGCCAACGCTGACCCTCTGAGACAAACATACTTTTATGCGGACTCTTTTTATCTCTTCTATACTCTACATTCTGGATTTGCACAGTATAGCCTCTTTGGCCCGCGACCCACTTTGATACAAGTTTGGTATCCATTTTTGTGCGTATGCGCAGCTGATCCTAAAAAAAAATTCTGCTATCACTCTTTGGCTGTATGTGAGGAGGTGGGAGGGGGTGAGGCAAATTCGTATCAAGGTATCGGTTGCTCGGTTTCTGTAAATTAGTTGATCATCATTTTTGTAGACGATTGGCAGGCGACGAGCTGGTGCCACCGCCGTTGGCTGCGCACCAGTGCCGGTAGGTCCGCTCCATAGTCCAGAAAACTATAGGGAGGTGGTAACTTGCCATAAGGGTCAAGGGCACCAGTTAGGAAGGAGATTTGACGATCAAGTGGTGAGAGGAACTCTCCCATGTCGGCAGTTCGAGGAGAAGTAACTTCGTCCTGAAAGAGAAGAACCAGCTGGCACATGAGTCAGTAAAAGCTAACCACAAGGATGGTGGAGTAATCTTCGAGTGACGAAACCTGCTGTGGACAGGCAATGCGCTTATCCCCATCTCGATCTTCCATGGCTTTCTTTGTTCAGCACGAGAGGAAGACAACTTTATTTTTAAATACTTCGATAAAATAAAAAAGGGTTGGTCAGAAGATAGTTCAGAAAAAACGCACAAGAGAAGGTGTGGAGATAATAGAAAGATGGTATGAGGTATGGTTTCAATGCTTGATTATGGAATCGCAAAGAAAAAAACTCTCCGCCATAATAATTTAATACAGACCAAACAATTTGGTAGCGAAAAGCGACAAAAAGCCCATTTCCTGGAGCTTAGATTTCCATGATTACTCAAATCAGTTGGTGGAGTCTATTACGTCAACTAGTCTCGCGCAAGAATCAGGCTCGAAAAATTTGATGAGCTGGGTAAACTGTTGGACCATAGAGGACTAGTCTCTCTCAACAAGAGTTCTCTTCTGGGCCCCATGCGGTTACACCTTTCATATTAGAACATCTACTCATTCGCGCCAAGAATTATTTATAAGTCCACTCTCTAGATGTGCTAATGGTTATCTGTTTAATTAGTGCATTCAGGGAAACTCATTCAAAAATAACTTCAGAAAACTTACGAATAAGCTCTCGAACAACAGATGTTCACGAAGTGATGAACATCTCGGAGAGGCTGAGAAAATGCTTCTCTTTTCCACATACCCATGAGGCAACGAACACCTACTTCCATCTCTACGGTCGCCATTAGCGACCACATCCTTCCCTCGCCTCATGCCAAGGCTACATCGTCTCCTTGCCTCATGGCCCGCATGGACACGCCCTTCCTTCGACCACGCCTTTGACAAAGTTCCAGCATTCTGGGCCATTGTTGACCTTCCTTGCGGAAAGTCTTGGGAAACGTGATTAACTTTGGTGTTTGTGGGAATTCGTATTCTAAAAATCCATTTCTGTTTTTGCAAATGACGTTGAAATAACTGGATTTGAGATGAACTGAGAGCCCATCTATTGTCTTTGGTTTACCGTTCAGTTACGATTCTCGTACCTGGGACTCCGATAGTCTTGCACGAATACATGACTCTTCTATCACATCAATTGAAGCCTTGTCGTGATTTGCTTTTAATGTAGGTGCGTATGAATCAACTGAATTCATGCTATGAGACCCATTGTCGAAGAAGATTTATCTATTCAAGAGGTTACTAGCAGGAAGGCGTTTCCCTCGTTTGAATTGATAGAATGCGGGCAGACAATTATCATACTGCTCATTGAAGACATTATAGACTCGCCAAAGGTATGAGATGCGGTATTTGGTGCCAAAAAAGATGAGACACCTCTGTGGTGATGGATTTTTGGCGCGTCCTGCTCTAACTTGACATTTTTCCGCCAATTACATGCCAAGAACTTCTCGCTCTTTATTGGTATATGATATATCGTGGTCTGCTGGCCATTGGCATTTATCATATTTGATTCTGAGGGATCCTTGTGCGGGCGGGAAAGAGCCGTGATTTGCGGAGTTCTAGAGTAACCCAGAAAGACCCAATTGACCCTGCTTCCCATGATAGTAATTTACTTGGCGGGTTTATGTCTCCCCCTCCAACAAATGTCATATAGTGTGAGTCAGAAGAATCTCTTGGCATATGTGATATAGAATTTCTACGTGTCTTTACTCGAATTAACACTAAGAACGTATCGATCAGCAGTGACTCTCGGTAAATTCTATGAATTTATTTCATGGTCCGCCGCATTTCTCCGCACAGGGAAGCGTTCCTGCTGAAGTGACTTGGAGCCCTACACAATATGAAAGCCTTAGTAATCTGTACGGATTGGCCTTTATCCAACCAATAGCCTCGCGCTCGGTTTTTTCCACGCACCGTTTTCGATTTGTTTCAGGGTCGAAATTATTCTGTCTATGTTGCAGATTGTTGACTTCTTCGGATGTCTCTTAGCCCCCTGTCGACCCTTCAGTGATTTTTATTAGGTTTTCCGACGCATTTAGATTCGCAGACGGCCCGAAATTTTTCGGGAGTTGGCGTAACTGTTACTCGCGGAACATGCACCAGACAAGTTCAGATTAACTCATCATTCTAAATCGGGCCAATTGGCTGGATTCTGACTTGACGCCCAGGGCCGCTCTTAAACAGCGCAAGCCTTTTTGCATTTTCCTCAGCTCTGCTGAAGTGATCGTGTTATGAAGAATACGAAGAGGCGAAGGCTTGAATGCAGATCTGGGTGATATCCTCTCGGAAGATTTATTTTAGAGGACGAGTCCAACGTAGGCTTTTTATTGTTCTACTGGCTTCCGTTGGTAACCCGCCGCAAGTCCGAATGTGAAATTTTGCCGTTAAAAGTTGAGAATCACAGTATGTGTGGATTGGGTTAGCCACCCTCAATATTTTGGAGCCCGTGAGCCAATTCATAGTTTCAGCCCAATAAGTTCTCACTTCTGTTCATCCAGCCTTCATTATTTGAAGCGGTGTTAAAGGAGTTGTTCGGGAACGACTGATCCACACGGGTATCTCTTCAGAGCTGCAGTGGGCAATGTTGATAAGACCGAACTGTCTCAATTTCTCTGAACCTTGTCTTGTAACGCAATGATTCCATTGACCGTGTAGAGTGACCACGGTCCTAGCGTCTTGAGTTGATTGGGTTGCGTTTGATTTATCAGTACCCAATTCCGCATATGGAGTATGATCTACCAAGAAATTGCGCCGAGTCTTGTGATTTTGCGAAACGCTTCTTGTGAGTTGATAGGTTCAGAATTTCGCCGGAAAAATATTTCGCTCAGAACTTACTAATTGAAATAGGCTCCGCCACTCGGGCATTATACTTGAAATTGATCCCCTCTCGTCCTCTTCCAGGTGGTGTCATTGTGACTACAACGCGAACCCCTAATTTGATATGACAAAAGTGCGTTCGGAGCAGACACCATTTAGGGAATCCTTCATGTGAGTGATTTGGGATTATCCGGACGATTTGACCAAAGCAAAACATTTCTGTTTTACGTGTGAGACTAGGAAAAAATAATAAGCTTTACTGGGTAGGACTCTGGTTGACGCATGACACAAATTTACAGTCATCACTTGATGGGATAGTAAACACAGTGCGTTCTCCTATCAGTAAGATATTGTGATCTCGGCAGTCCCCGTGCGTAACTATACCTTAAAATGTGTTCACTCTAAAAATTTTTTTACTTACGATAAGAAAACAATATATTCGCTCCAGCACACCACCAATCGTATCGGTTTTCCTTGCTCTCAAACAATGCTTGTGTCGGATTACCAAATTATAGAGGAATAATGGTTCTCCTTCAATTGGTTCGCAAGAACCGGAGGGTTTCAGATAATGCATCAGCTATTTGTAAGTTTTTTCGCACTCCTCGGACCATTCAAATTTCTTGTTTTCTCTCAGAGTGTCACAGAAGGTAGGAACTTATTCGTCGATCTCGAGATGAAACGATTGAGTGCATCGACTTTCCAGGTTAGCCGTTGAGCTTCTCGTTTATATTATGTGGAAGCCATTTCGATTAGTGATTTGATCTGCTTCGTGTTAGCCTCAATTTTGTGCGTATGTGTCGAGGTAACCAAGGAATTTTGCCTGATGCTATGGCAAACCGGCATTTGTCAGATTCAGTTTCATATTGTGTAGGTTCAATCTCTCAAAGCATCCTTGTAAATGGTCGATATGTTTGTGTTATTCGAGAGATTTTACCTGCATTTCATCAATGTAATTCCATGGTTTTCCGAGCTGCTCCGAAAATGTAACAATTTACAAATCATTGATAGGTCACACTTGCATTCTTGAGACAAAATAGGCCGCACCTGGATTCTCGATGCCAATTAACAGTATTTGCTGTGATCAGTGACGAAAGCTGTTTTCTCACAGTCGTCTGAGTAATCATGATCTGAACTTGTACAAGGCGTGGTCGAAGAGGCGTGGTCACATGCTGGCCATGAGGCAAGGAAGAAGCGATGTAGCCTTCTGGCGATGAGGCGAGGAAAGGGATGTGGTCGCCTAATGGCGACGTAGAGATGGAGTATGGTTTCGTTGCCTCATGGGTATGTGGAAAAGAGAGCATTGTCTCAGCCTCTCCGAGATGTTCATAGCTTCGTGTACATCTTGTTGTTCCAAAGCTTATTCGTTAAGTTTTTGCTGAAGTTATTTTGAATGAGTTTCCTAAAGTATAGCATAGTAATCTTGGATGTTGATTTTGAGATTACCGATTTTGACTCCAACAGTTAAACCCAGCTCATAATTTTCGAGCCTGATTCTTGCGAGCTAGTGATACACGTTTAATTGGAATCTAAGCCAGGAATGGGCTTTTTTCCTTTTCTCCAAATTGTTTGTCTGTTATTTTATGGCGGATAGTTTTTCATCCCTATAAGCATTGATCCACTCATTCTTCATTCACTCCACACCTTCTCGGCTTTTTCAACATCTCTCAACTTTTATTTTATCGAGAGCTACTTTAAAATAAGATTGTCTTCCTCTCGTGATGAACAAAGAAGCCATGGTGATGAGATGGGCTATGGCCTTCGTGCGAGTTCGTCGAGTTCTCCCATTCCTTGTGTTGTTCTGACTCATGTGGCTGAGTTCTCTCTTTTCAGGACGAGTTAACTTGTCGTGATGCCGACATGGAGAGTTCCTTCTCACATTGATCGTCAAAATCTCCTTCCCTAACCTGGTGCCTTGACTATTATGGCCAAGTTACCACCTCCCTGTGAGTTGTTTCTGACTATGGAGCGGCTAACGCACTTGTGCGCAGCCAAGGCGGTGGCACAGTCGTCGTGCTCGTCTAAAAATTTGATCACTATTTCAGAAACCGAGCAACCTCCTGAATCAATGCCTCCTCCTACAGCCAAGTGAGAGATTTTTTTTAGGACAGCGTGCTACCAATGCCACTTTCAGTGGGTCGCAAGAGGCCCTGTGCTAATCCTGATGTGGCTATGAAGAGAAGAGGCGTCAGAGGTGTTGAGGTCTGGCCTTCACCTCTGGGCGGGTTTGGTTCAGGGCTGATGCCACAACACCGTGCCAAGGTTTGTTTTAAGGATCTATTTTCATTAGTATGTTAGCTCTTCTCTTATTATTAGTTTTTGTTTGCGCAGTTTGAGTCTTTAATTGATGGGATAATTAATGACTGCGTGACCGAGGTTGAACGACTTACGAAAGATCTTTCTGATTCGCAGGAAAAGTCATTGCAGTTTGAGGAGAAGTTGATGATTATCTAGGGTGATCATTCCGTAAAGGTGTCACAGTTGGAAACTTGAATTGGTGAGGTCAAGAGGGATCTCAGGAAGACTGCGAGCTCTTTGCTGAAGGCGAAGCAAGCTAAGAAGACTAAGGCTTTGGAGGTGCTTCGCCTTTAGCGTCAGATTCTAAGCGGAGGAGGCTCAACGAGTTGCAGGATTGAGGAGGCTAAGGCCAAGGTGAAGGGCACTCTATGCACCGAGTTTAAGACTCGTTTGACAAGAATTGCCAGCTCCTTCGACTCCCTGATGGATGTTCGCAACAGGGACCTTTCCTTGGCAGTTGTTGAGGGAGGGATGAGTGAGATTCAGCTGTTTCAGGGCGGAGAGACCCCGTCTCTGCATGCCGAAAAGGCCAAACTGTCTGCTCGTGAAGAAGAGCTGGCAGCCATTGAGGGAGACTTTGACTTGATCGTCACTACCTTGAAATCCAATTGTATCCTTCCGTTGCTTTCCTGGTGACGCCGAGGGGCAGAAACTCGTGGGTGTCGAGCCTCATGACACAGTTGAGGAAGGCGGAGATGATGTGACCCCAAATTCCAATGAGGTAATGGGTGAGGACACGATTGCGTATCTGGGGGATGAGTGAGGTTGTAGCCCCGTTCGGAACATTTAACTTTTATGTTTTCGTTTGTGTTTGTTCTGGCCAAGTATTGCCATGTTATTGTTTCTAGACTGGCAGTGTACGGGTTTGAATCCTTGCCGCTCTACGGCTTTTTTTTAATGAACTGTGTTTTCTGATGATCGTGTATGAGTACATTTACGTGGATGTAGAGGGGAAAATATGAGTTGTCATCTCATTTCTAACTCTTAGTGGATCGTTACATTCGATGTTCGTCTAAGACGAGAATACTCGAAGAGTTTAATTAACAGAGTCTCATGAACCTACAAATACAAATTAAGAGTCATGTTTTGGAATCTTGTATCGGTTTATTGATACTACGCCTTGAGATGTTTGAGACCAGTGTTATGGGTTTAGAGCGAGACCTAGGCTTACTTTCAGTATAGGGTTTTCGATGACTGTTTCGGCTTCATCACCCGTCATGGTTTCGACCTGATTCCATCTCAATATTGTAGTATAGGAAAAGTTCAGGGCTTATAAGACTTGCACTGATTGGGAACCAAGCATCTCTCCAAAGACAATTTCGAAGTTATCTAGAAGTGTTGACCAAAATTTTGGACTTATTTCATACCGCACTATTTTCCTTCTGTTGTATGTCTGAGTGCTCATCTCTATGGGGTGGGGGGTAGATGGATAAGTCTGTTTAGGACATTGGAGCTTGTTCGTTGTGATCAGCAACTAACAGAATGGTAGGTGTTACCGTTTTGAGTTTGAGTCTTCGCGAAGGCTACATGCTTGAGAAGATGTTAGTGCGTATGACTGTTTGATCTTTTGAGATGGAGATTTTTTCAAGGAAGATACTTTTTTATTTTATTTGAAAAACAATTCTTCAAGCGTTTGCGACATCTCAGCGATGCTGAGGACTGGGTTTTTCTTTTGTATACATTGTTTTGTGTTTGAAATGTTTGCGGGCTTGAAGAGTTTATTAATTGTTTTTTTTGGATTTTTTTTATGAATGTCTTTCGTTTGATATATGTTTTATGGGTTATATGATGATTAGTTATTACTCAGGCAAAAATAAGCGATTCGAGGACTTCTGTTGGTAGCCGTTAAGTATTGTTTGATATCGAATGCATAACTGATATAAGAGATAGCGAAAGACTTTGAAGTCGGACCGTGTTTTCTGTTTTGCTGATTTTTATTTTAAAAATATCAAACCTAAGAGCATGAATATTTAAAATGTGGGAGTATATGAGTATTCGTATACGTACCCACTCCCCCCCTCCCCTTTGGAGAGGGGTACAACTGAAATCGTCTTGGGACGAGTTGCCTATGTACCCCTTTCGAGGATCAAGCCGTCTCCTAGTTCAGTTTGTTGCGATGTAATTTCTCAGTGAGTATTTTTTGAGGTGCATTGCGTCCAGGTTCTTGGAATCTTGACGTCTTTCATGTTGGCAATTTCGTACGCTCCTGGTCTTTCCCAGTTTTCTCCGAGTTTTCCCGCGTTTCGTTTGGAGGTGATTTGTAAACTTTGCGTAGCACTAGATCACCTTCCTTGAATCTGCGCCTATGTACGTTTGAGTGTGTACTACTTTTCGGCTGCCTGTTGATAGTTCTGAAGTCGTATTAGTGCCTGATATCGGTGCTCGTTAATGAGGTCATGATCGTCTAGTAGCATTAGATTGTTTAAGTCTTCTCCTTTCGGGAGTTGTCTCCTTCGTGTTTTGGGGAATTCGGTTTCCGCCGGGGTCATGCATTCCAACCCATATACGAGGGAAAATGGTGTCTCTCCCGTTGCTCGTCTTGGATTTGTTCGATGGACCATAAGACTCCTTCGAGTTCTTCTGCCCATCGAACCTTTTTAGTGTCTAGGCATTCGTAAGTCCATCTAGGATGGGTCTTTTTTAATAGTTTCAGACTGGCCGTTGCATTGCAGATATCTGGGAGTTGATTTGATCAATCATATCTTCCATTTTTCACAAAATGCCTCGAACCTAGTTGAGATGAACTAAGATCCATTGTCTATTACGATCTCGTACGGGACTCCATCTCTGCAGATAATATTTCTCCATAGAAAGCTTTCGATGATATTCATTGACCATCGCATGAATGGGTATGGTGTCAAAATATATGAGAGAACCTCCAAGGTTAATGGATTATTGGCGCATGTCTCTAGAATTTACCGTATTTTCATGCGAACTTTTTGCATTATTTGATCATCGTTGGCTAATAGTAGCCATGGCGTTTTATTTTGATTGCGGGGTATCTTCCTCCATAGTGATTTCCGCAAGACCTAGAGTGGAACTCTTCCATGACTTTGTGCGCTTGTTCTCCCTCCATGCATGTCCTAAATGGTCCGGAGAATCTCCATTTATTGATTTCTCCGTCTACTAGGACGTGTCATGCGGCCTGGCTTTTGATTTTTCAGGCCACCCATTGTGTGTTATGATTAAGGGTTAATTTGACAACTGTTTGTTTAGGATATTTATACCCTATTAGAACATAAAAACACACCCACGTCAAAATTGGCGCCGTTGTCGGGGAACATTGATCGCCATTAAATTTATTTTCTAGGACTTAGTCTAGGTTTGTTACTTTCAAAGTTACTGATTTTTCTTTTTCTTTGTTTTTCAGGTGCATGCAAAAGAGTACTAGGAGCATCAAAGGACAAGATTTACTGTTCTCTGACCCACAGCAACTCGAACGCACCACCCACAAAGAAAGATGACACACATCGATCGACGGCATACATTCAGCGTCGACCGATACCTCTTTATGGATAGCATCGACCGACATTAGAAATCTAGCATCAACCGACATCAGAACTGTACCATCGACCGATATCAGAACTCTACCATCGACCGATATTGATTCTATAGCAACGATTGACATCACCTCATCCGCATCGATCGACGACAGCGGACGAGTTCAGATGGTAGCGCCTATAATTGTGGTTCTGAATGAGAATGGAGACTTGCATGACCTCAACGGTCATCTGCGTAATGCAGCAGGTCAAAGGATAGTCGATCAGGGGACTATAATCCCTGATATAGAAGCAGAGGCAGACGCTGCAATAGCTCAACCTGAAGCTAACGCCCGAGCTGCTCAAAGAACGCTGGCTGACCAGTTTCTACGCCAACAGATCCGCCATTCGTCCTCCACCTTTTCAGAGAAACGATTTTGAGATCAAGCCCCGCTAACTTTGGACTTGTAGCACAAACACCCTTACCATGGGTTGCGACACGAGAACCCTATGGATCATCTGGAGCGATTTTGAGGATCTAGTGACTTCTATTAAAGCAAGTGGAGTCCCTGAGGACTATCTTTTCTATAAGCTCTTCAAGTACTAACTTGATGGAGAAGCTTCATATTGGCTTAAGCAACTACCACCAGGATCTCTAACATCATGTACTGACATTAAGAACACTTTCTTACGTTAATTGTTTTATGACGCAAGAGCAGAAGATTTGAGGAGCAAGATTGCTACTTTTTATTGAGAAGCTTCAATGATCTATGAAGATAGACACTTGGTGGTTATTCAAGAAGAAGAAGCAACCGAGGCAGACTTGGTGGTTATTCAATAAGAAGACGCAACCATGGCTTAGAATGAAGTTGGTACTCAATGAATATGTATCTTGTTGTCCGAGCCCTTAAACCTGACAAGAGGTTAGATGAAAGGGGGAGAGACCAAGATCAGTGTGAGAGGAGTACCAGAAGACTTAGTGATGTGCAAGGAAGTTCATATCAGACTTGCATCACAGTGAGGCCATGATCCAGGGTCTTTGTGTCCATCACAGTGATCGGAAGACACAAAGACCCACTGGCCAATCCATATGCCTTGGAGGCTTTACTCTTTTTCCCTCATCAAGGTTTTATCCCAAAAAGGGTTTTCCTTGGTGAGGGTTTTAGTGAGGAAGTTCTTCAAGCTCCCAAGCTTGAATTTGGATAACTAGTTTCAAGCTTGAGGGGGAGTGTTAACTTGAAGAGATGAAATTGGAGCCAAAGGATGAGTTTGGGTGAAGTTTGGGTCTTGTGCCAAAAATAGGGCAAGACCTCTGGATATTGTCTGAGAAGGCTTTAGGAGTGTTTAAAGGTGTCAAGAAGTGTCCTGAAGCTAGTGTAAAGTGAGGGACAAGTCCACGAGGGACTTCAGGAACAATTTGGGATCAAATGGTCGAGTGTGCAAAAATAGGGCAAACCGTACGGAATTTGTACAGACTGTACGGATCCGCCACGAGACCATGGTCGACCCAGAACATTGACACTCGACCATTTGAAGTGTTGAGGCTTTGTGCAAAAATAGGGCAAAAGTGTACGAACCATAACATGTCCATACACTTCCTGGTGATCCGTGCAAAGCTGGGACTTAAACCAATGGTTCT
>CAJHQP010012022.1:0-13398 GCA_905132765.1 Moricandia arvensis
AATCTTAGTACTAGCAAAGCTTCAGCATAGGAACTTGGTTAGGCTTTTAGGTTTCTGCATACATGGACAAGAAAGACTCCTTGTTTATGAGTTGATCAAGAACGCTAGTCTTGACCATTTCCTCCTTTGGTAATTTTCTCCTCCTTTTGCCCCATATCCTGCCATTATTTTTTCTGCTCTGTGCTGATCTCTTTACTGCTGCAGATCTTGAGAAGCGTCAACTTTTGGATTGGGGAATGCGATACAAAATGATAAGAGGAGTTGCGAAAGGACTTCTGTATCTTCATCAAGACTCTCGCTTTCGGACCATTCATCGTGATCTTAAAGCTAGCAACATTCTTTAGATCAAGAATTGAATCCGAAAATCGCGGACTTTGGATTAGCTAAACTCTTTGACACAGGCCAAACCATGACACAACGATTCACAAACAGAATTGCAGGAACTTAGTAAGTAAACTCGTTGTACTAAAAGCATAGAGCAAAGAACATTTTCTAAATGCTTTACTAACAATAGTTGATTGAATAATAAATAGCTTAATGGTTTTGTAAAAGTTTTAATTATCAAAGTAACTTGATTAAATCCAAGAACAAACACGTATAAAGTTTTTTTTTTTCATTTCTTTTTGTAGTGGGTATATGGCTCCGGAATATGCCATGTACGGACAGTTCTCAGTCAAAACAGATGTTTTCAGCTTTGGTGTATTAGTGATTGAGATCATTACAGGTAAGAGAAACAACAATGGTGGATCTGAAGATGCGGAAAATCTTCTTGCGTGGGTAAGTATACAAAACCAAACTGGTATGACCTAGTTTTCACTATTTTCTTAGTCTTGTTACATAGAATCTTTTTTATTCTATTTTTTCTTCTCAGGTATGGAGAAGTTGGAGAGAAGACATTATACAAAGCGTTATCGATCCAAGTTTAACCACGGAATCAAGAAACCAGATCTTAAGGTGCATACACATTGGTCTTTTATGTGTTCAAGAGAGTGCAGCTACTAGACCAACAATGGCTTCCGTTGCTCTAATGCTCAACAGCGATTCGCTAACACTCCCGACACTTTCGCCTCCAGCACTTGTGTTGGAGAGTGTTATGCCTCAAATGTTTCTTCTTCGACTGAAGGGTTACAAGTGTCGTGGAATGATGTCACTGTTTCTGAGTTATTTCCTCGCTAGAGGGATGATGCAATTTATTTTTTCATAGGTTTTCATACAGGATTTGTTAATATTTTAATAAAACCACAAATTATTGATGGGTTGTACGTTTCTAGGTCTTCTTAATTGATAAAATATTTGTAGAATCAGATTTAAATCCCTAATAGTCCATGGAACGCCTATTTTAAAGAAAAAAAGTATACGCTTATTGTGTTCATTGACGAACTCGGATGAACTCACTATGTTCATTTCGGACCTAGGGTTGGAGTTCACAAGTTACGCTGCAACTTCGTCATATGTGCCTTTCCATGTCAATCTTGTGTTATGTGCATTGAAAGCGTCACAACTTTAGAAATTTAGTATCAGACACGAATGAAAGTGGAGGATACCAGAGACCATTAGTTCAACTGGAAAGGATCTTAAACCATTGTGTCAAGGTCCTCAGTTCGAATGACAGTTAGAGATGAAACTAAAATTACATAATGATGTTTTGGGTTTGGGAGAATTACAGGATTTGGCCCCAAATCACGTGGTATTCAAAAATAAATTGTCTAAGCAAACAAACCACTTATCCTCACGAGCTTTTGTTTGGACATTGTACCTCTTTCTTGCCAGCCTCAGCAATTATTTGCGCTCTCAACATGCTAATAGTGTATATCAAAAGCAAAAAGAGTCTGAAAAAGGTATCAGAAAATTTGTTTTGCCATACCTAGTGTTGGAATACAAAGACTCATTTTACTTACGTATGCGGTAGCAGAAACACCAAATGCAGGGGCTAAGTTTGAAAAGATCATCATGCTGTTCAAGAACTCTAGCTCTGGCCGGTTCTTGTGCATACATGGCCGTTGCATGGTCATCTCTTGGAGCACCACTTATACTCTTTGCCACCTTAAAATCTTAATCCTTGTAAGCTATTGTAATAGAATTTATAGATTTTTAAATTGATACATACTTGCAAGAACTAAAAAAAATCCACAGCTCATTAAAAAAATCCACAGCTCATCCACCAAGCCCTACTTTGTAAAAGAACAAAATAGTCTAAGGTTTTATAATGAGACGTGAATCATGTGATATGCCTAAAAGTCTTTAAGGGAAAAAATGTTTTGAAATCTTCTGTAGAAGAACTCATTGCTGTAAAAAAGCTTCACGGTTCTCGATCCCTCCCCCTATCCGGTTTAATTTCGAAGATGCAACCTCTGCTCTTTGTTTCTCTTCTTAGGCATGAGAATGACCATGGTAAACGGGTCGTGGATTGCGGGTTGGTGGCGGTTCTGATTGAGGCAGCTGATTCAGGGATTGAGAGAGCAGTGGAAGTGTTGGGGCTTTTGGTTCAGTGTTGAGGAGGAAGAGAAGAGATACGGCTTTTATGTACATTAAAGAGATAATGATCATACAGATGAGTTTTTCCACTAGACAAGTGTAACGTTGTACGATGTTTTGATCATTTGGACATTTAGTTTTCATAGCATTTTCATGTAGAGAGAGAGAGAATGAATATTAAGTCTCAGTTTGTTACAATTGATGTGAATTCAGTGGTGTTCTAAAAAAGTGTTTCAAAAAAACATGTGAATTCAGTTAAGAGTCAAACACACATAATCTAGATTTGAGATTTAGAGTTATGATCTAGTGTTTTACAGGTGAGATTTTTAAAATAAAAATAAAAACAAATATTAAAAAATTTATAATAAAAAAAGTTATTTCGATCACTCTTTTTTAGGGTTCTTTGTGAACAAAAACTTAAAATGATTATTTGACAGAGTTGTCCAAAAATATTTAATAACACAATAATGCAAAGCCAGAAAATCCATATTGATAGTTAGCGGTGGGAACGGATCGGATATCCTGGTTTTTGAAGGTATTTGTGATTTGCTTCGTATGTTACAAATATCTAATTTTTCGATTTGCTTTTCTTCGTAATGTTACGAATATCTGGAAAACGGATATCCGGAAATAAATAGGTATTTGCAGATATTACGAATACTTACGGATATCTCATCAGTTTTGATTAATTAAAATAATCTTAAAAATTTGATACATATTTGGTTTAAAAATATTTGTTTTGCATGAAATATAAAATAAAATTAAAAGAAGTAATGAAGCTACATATTTTGTAGGGATAATTTGTGAGATAACCATTATAGAGAGAAAATTAACAAACTAGCTATGCTTTGGAAAATGTGTCAATGTGCAACATAAATGAACATTATTCTCCTTTGCAGCGCGTGAGAGTGTGTTATACACACGTTAGAACCAAATTCTATTATATTTATAATACTAATATAGAATAGACCATTTAAATAGAAATTCAACCATATGGAAGAATATGATTTATTAGTTTATTTACTGTAGGTTTTAATGCAGTTTGTGTAACATCTCAACTAAATAACATATTAGTTTGTAAGAGGCATCTATAAATATAAGAAGGATTGCCAATAAAGATTACAATTTATGTAACTAATCAAAACTTCTTTAATACACAATACAATGAATATCTAAATACAAGGTCAGATTATACGTTAAAATGAACATCTGAAACATGTAGACGTTGTGCGATGGAACTGATCATCTATTATACTCCATATCTAGTTGATATTATATAAAGAATAAAAGTTACTATTCTATATAGGGTAACTATATAGTATAGTGTAGAGATGAAGAATAAGAGGAAGATGAAGAAAAAGAGAAAAGAAGAGGAGAAATATAAACATGATGATTGAGATGAAAAAAGTAGAAGAAAATACAATGAGGATGAGAAGGAGATGAAAAGAATAAAAAGAAGATAAAAATGTTGTCATATACTATATTATATCGATAAAATAAAATAGTATATTATATTAATTACAAGCAAAAATCACAAAATATATATATATGTATATACCCTATATATATATATGAGAAAGGAGGTATAACATAACAAAATAAATTTTTATATCTCTTTGTGATTTATATAATTTACAAATTAAATAATAATATAGATTTTGTATGTGTTATTCTATTTATCATATTTTTATAGAATAGTATGCACATTTCTCTATTTCAACATTATATATGAGAATCAATCAAATATATATTCGTTTAAAAAAATCAAAATATGTTATGCATAAAAAATCTGTATTTTTTATAAGTTTCAAAGTTAAATAAACATTTTTTGATACTTAAAATAACGTAGATTAAAGAAGGGGAATTTGAAAAAAGTATAATGGTAATTAATATAGAATAGTGATGACTTTTTTTTCTATGGTTACTTTCTTAATTTAGTTTTTTAATGGTTATTGGCCTCAATTTCCCTATTTTGTAAATTTTAAACTTAGCTAAAATATAATAATACAAAACTAAGTATCATAAGTTTTTTTTATGTAATACTTTTATATAAGTAATAATGTGAACATAATTTGTCAAATCATATGTTAGAATAATAATTATTTAAATTATACATTTAAAACTTTAAATATAATCAAGATATATATTTATTTATATATCGCCAGATTGGAGTAGATATCCGCTTCCCAATTTTTTTATATTTGTGATTTGCTTCAATTTTAACGGATACTGATTTTTAATATTTGTTTTGTTTCGAAAGTTTACGGATATCTAAAATTTTCAAATCGAATCGAATAACGAATCAAATCAAATATAACATATAAAATGCCCCGACCTATTGATAGTTATAGATCATTGACTTTTTGGCTGCTTCTTCGCTGAAACATAATATTCGAGCAAAAAAATTAATTATAACCAACCGGAGTTATCAATATATTTATATATATATGTATGTAAATATAAATATTATTATATAATTATGAATATCTTAAAATTATGAAAAATGCAAACGAAAGTATCACATTGGGATGCTGCTAAGGTATAAACACATGCAAATGAATCTTTTAACTTCTAAGAATTGATTATTTCAAGATCCGATTGAGTCACCAACTTAGAGCAACTTCAACGGAGGTTTCTAGCTCCGGAATTCTCAAAATAAATATATGTATATGTATATATTTATATTAATATTTAATTTTGAGTTCTTTACTTTACAGAAAACTCAATCTAAAAGTTCTATGCATAGATAATTTAGGTTAGTTTCCCGTAAATTTAAAAACTCCACAACTAAATACTAATATTATTATATATATATATTGAGAACTCCGGAGCTAGAATTCTGGTTGGAAATCCTCATAGGATCATCAGTGTTTCGTTGCACCCAAGTAAATTATATAAACCTATTTTTTTCATCAGACAATATAACGGTCACATGATAAGATACTACAACAGTATTTTTTTCTCTTACTCCGTATCCAAAAACACTTTACCGCGGACTCGGGGACGAAAGGCGCCACCGCCGGGGGTGACACTACTCTAGCTGGATCAGGTGCCTGTAGGTGAGAACGAACTCGTAAGCAGTTAACGAACGTATAACAATCTTTGTTTATTTTCGTATGTAAATATAACAATTAAACTACATACGCCACCATTCCCGGGACCGTCCAATTCGGAAACGCCGGGAGGCGGCATATCTTCAGCAACACCGGGGAACGGCATAGCACTCTGGAGCATCGGCACCAGTTGATGTCTAACCATTTATGTTTACAATATAAGCAAATGCTATAGCAACAATACACAATCTTAAAGAAAGATACATTTTCAGAGGGGTTTTCTTTATTGAACTCTCCTCTGAAAATGTATTGAGACAGAATCTTCTTTGAGAACATCCTCCAAAGCCTTTCCTTTTTATGTTAGACAGGTCTCTATAATGTCTTCTAAGTTCGATTAACCAACTTTGTGTTTCAAAAACTGGCAAGATAACAAACCAATACACATACTGTTTTGCATCTTGCAGGAAAATAAAACGTTGCAACTGCTACCAGCAAAAATAAAACAAAGCACAAAGATGGGTGTAATTGCCCTGATGGTTATGCACAATCTCTAATTAGTATCTAATTATGACAACTGTTGTTACAAAATTATAAAAAGGATCTATCATGACATATAATTCAGTTATTAAATTCTTGATGAGACAAATTGTTGTTTATGGATAACAATGACATCTAGTTGAATTAATTAGGTTATTGACAATGTTTTAAAAACCGGACCGGACACCGACTCGGTGTATCTACTGGTTGGACCGGTTCAACCGGTCGAACCGGGTTTTTTATTTTTTAAAAATTTAATATATATAATCATATATTTACATTATATAGATCTAAAAAATAATTCTACATATAATATATTTCCTATTCTCTTTATTAACTAAAACATAAACAATAATCATAACTCTAATTATATATACAACAAATAAGTGAATACTATGTAAAACTGAAATTGATAAAAATTAAACGATTGATTGTTTAAATTACCGGATTTATTTATTTATGCAACTAAAGTCCTAGATTTTATGAATATGTAAAAACAAGAATAATATATGAAATATTAAGTTTTAATAAAAGTTGGAAATACATTATTTATATGTTATTTTTTTAGAACCGAATTTTAAAATTGACCCGAATCATTGGTTTTATCGGTTTTTTATCAGTTTTATCGGGTTTGCTTAAATCCGAGTTTTAAATCAAACTGGACTCGACTTCTTTAGCGAATCACGGTCGGACCGGTTCGCCCGGTCGGACCGGTTCGCCCGGTCGGTCCAGTTTTCAAAACCATGGTTATTGATGATCGTAAGTAAAGATATTTATCTCTTCTATATTTATCAAAAGATATCACAAGTTTCTACCAAAACAAAACAGTACACAGCACAACTTACAGAACTGATGAAACTGCTTATATTGTTACTCAAAGTGTTTTAGTCAGTGAAACTCTCAAGACAAACAAGCCTTACATGCTTATATTCTGAGAGACATAGGAGATAGACCAAGATATTATTAGATAACATCAGACACATATGACAAAATACATGAGATAATTCACACAGGTTTGTTTAGATGTAGTGGGAGAGCTATTTATTTTCTAAAACAAGAAGTAGGAGGAACAGAGAACGGACTGGTGATCTTTACCCAGATGACGACCACGGAGACACTCTAGATCCATTATCTGAGAATGATCCACATAGAGATTCACCTGAAAAAAAAATCAAGAAACAAAAAGAAGCGTTTAACATAAAAACAGAAAGTGAGAAACGATAGAGAGGAGTATGACTAGTAGATACGTTTGGACCGTAACGTTTGACAAACCACTCAGCTAACTTGGCATCAGATGCTTCAAACATAGTCTTCTCTATTCCCAAACGTCCTATGACTTTGGCTATTATGTCTGCTCGGAGAGAATCAGCGTATTTGCAGACATCATCTGCATCTATCATAATGGTGTCTGCCCCAGCTTCTAAACACCTTTCAGCCTTTCTTATCAATAGATCAATGTCCTCAACATACTCTGAACAAAACAATACTCTCTTAGTAACCATCTAAATCTAAAAACTATCAACGAAGAACACACCACCAGAGTGTCTCTGGTTTCTTACCGCTTGATCTAGGCTCTGGCACAACATAGGAACCAAACGCCCTGTTCCTCCCAGGAATATCAGACTTGTTGAACTTCACAGCAAAGATTGGCTTAGCTCTAAGACCACCGTTCTTGATCATACGTACATATCGTAGAAGAGTGTCCTCCGGAACCTCAAGCAAATTTGCATTCAACTCAATAGTATCGAACCCTAACTGCTTACACTCCTACAAGAACAACACAGTTGAGTCTGGTCCCATTGATGTCGTCTTCTATAATAAGTTTACTTACCTCAACATAATCTTTGAAAGCTGAAGTACCACCACCACGAAGAACATGTTCAGACCAGTCCCCAGTGCTGACATACACATCGTGTTCATGAGCCATGTCAATGGCTTGCTTGATGAATGATCTTGGAATCAAACTGTTGGACCCTCCTGAGAACTTTAACCCGTCAACAAACTGCCCCATGGATTCAAAGATCTCCTGAAGAACGTTGTGGCTGAGAACGGAGTAACGAGGACCTCTCATCTCCGTAACCCCGTAACGGCGAGGCTTCTCTGGACGGTCTTCGTTCTCCTCGAAGCTCTTCCATCTGTAGTGAGCCGCCATCTTCTCTGTTCACCTCGATGCTTCTCCGGACGATCTTTGTTCTTCTGGAACAAATTTAAAAGACAAATGATGATGCAGTCGAAGAATGGAGCTGCTTCTAGAGAAGTGCCACGTCATCAACGCGAGAACCAGTTTACTCTTTTTGTCGTCCGACACGTGGTTAGCTTTGTCTGAAGCCTGTTTAATTTGGGCCTTTTAGCCCATCTTAATTTAATTTATTGGGTCGGAAACGCAATATCTGGGATAAGTAAGCGCGTTTGAAACCGCAAAAGTTATCTACTTCTTTGCTTGGCTGATTTGTCCAGAATCGGAATATTATAAAAGGTTTTATTAATAAGATGGAAGGGAGAATACTGAATAGACACTTACTATCACAACTGATTCGATTAATCACTTTAAACAAAATAACACATCAACATCTAAAACATAAAGAAACAAAAGCACGAGATACATGTATTTTGTTAACCTGTTGCAGGAAAAAACTTGTCTCTCAGTTACATATGTGTGAGCAATAACATAACTCCCCTCGTTAACACCCTATCCCGACATTATTAACAAAGAAGAATTAGAGCCTTCCACTAATGGCATATAATTTAGAGTTGATAACATTCTAGGACACATTTTGAATTTCATTTACACTGAGAGACACTTCTCACATATTAGACACTTTTTTGTTGGGTCCACTGTTTTTTAGGACAACTATGCCCTTATGGACAACTGGGTCCACACATGTTAAACTAAATGTGGACGTGGACACCAAAGCGTGGATATTAAATTTATAGACTAGTTGTGGACATAGACATCTTATCACATGGATCTTTGGCTGATACCTTTAAGAGCTTGTTCTTCGTCATAGTCTCCAATAAGGAGAAATTTACATAACCACCTTTCAACCGTTACTCTCACTGCCACCGGAACCACTGACGCCGCCACCACGTTCCAACTCGCTAAAGGTCTCATCTTCGCTGCACTGATCTACTGGACACTTCTCCCATGACCACATCTAACCCAACGCAACTATCTCTCGATCTCCGTATGACAGTTCTGATTAAGCTCCAACGGATCCGTCTGGATTCATAACAATGGATCATATATTTATAGAATAAAAAAAACAAAACAAAACTAGAACTAATAATGTGGACATATATGTCTGTGGACATATATGTCTGTGCACAAATAAAATGTAACAAAAATGTGGGCATTGATTTGTGGACACATTCGTGGATATACAAAAATCTAACTAGAACTGATAATGTTGACATATATGTTTGTGCAACAAAAATGTGGACATTGATTTGGGGACACATCCGTGGATATACAAGTTAATGTGAGAAAATTGTGGATGGCATTATGTGGACATCAATTCGTGAACGTGGACAATGCGTGTTGTCCATCTTTATAAAAATAACCATCTCTTATCTTGTGCATATAGAAGGCATGATTGTTAAGAACCATATGTAAATGAATACTTTTAATGTGTGGATGTTTTAAACAAACGAATGCATAGTTAGTATATAAGTTTACGGTTGACATTAGAAGAGGGAGATTCATGTGGATTATTTTTTGTGGACTTCAAAACAAAGAAGTTTTAAAAATTGGTGGATGAACTTGAGGTGGAAACATCTACTCGTCTCCACTAGAGCTCCCTCTCCTCCAGCTTCTCCCTCCCTCTCTTAAAACACTCACCATTAAAGTTGCGGTGTCAATCTCATCGTTAATTAGATTCAACTTTGGAAAAATTGAAGAAAGTTACTTATTTTATAATCAAGAAGGAGTAAAATTGGCGATCCAAATGGCTAAATCTGAAACTTGAATAGAAATTCAAAGCCTAATTTTTAGATAAGAACAGAGGCAGTGGTCTGAAAACGAGAGAAGACCATGACATAAGAGCTTCGCTGTGGCTGAGGGTTTGTGGTGGTGTTTATGGTGCCAGAGTTTACTCGTAGTAAAGAACAAAACCCTTTGCCAGAAGAGAGAGAAGAAAGAGGGATATTAATTATTTAGCTAGAAAAAAATTATTGCATAGAAAATAAGATAAAGGTTATAATAGACAAATAACATTATAAATGTGTGTCTAAAGCAACAAGTGCCCCTTCATGTAATTAGAAAGTTAAAATGTGTCCCCAATTGTAAATTTTTCTATAATTTAAGACATGTACGAAATGGATTTAAATCTAATACCGTGAGATGGTCACCTATTATCGTACAAGTGAAGATAAATGAATACAAAGAAAAAAAAGTCCAAAAGCTCAATAAAAAGATCGTAGGTCCACGAAGAATAAAGGCCCATCCTAACCTTGGGGAAGGGTCAATGTCAATCTGACTTAGTCAAACCAAAACCTAAAACGGATAAAGCCATTAAAATGATCTTTATGACACTGGATACTCGCCAGAGATGACGTCACCATTATGATTTTCCTCCTAACAGCTCTAAAAACGACAAAAAAAAGGAGGAACATGATCCAAGTCTTCTCATATCGAACTTATACTCAAATTACTCTTGTATCCGCTCATTCTCATATACATCTTGTTCGTCACAATTTTACAAGCACTTAAAGGATATTACAAAAAACTCAAGAGACTCTTTTGGACTTAACTCACTTGGCTTAGATCACAACACATTTCAAGCCTCTTCATTTATAATACAAAGCCTAAGAATATTTTGTAGAATATTCTTTAGATATTTGATATCTTACATACGCACTACATAGTAATATCTTACATTACACACTACATATAGTTGATGTTGACTCTTTTGGCTAAGAAATGTTCTTAATAATATAAAGATCACAATTTATTACAAATCATTTGTGTTTATCCTTAAACGTCTTATCAATATATTTTCTAAATACCTCTTTTGTGTTTGTAACTACTATGTGTTTGTAAATTTGGTATTATAGCATGGCAATGTAAAATAAGGTATTTATTTCTCCTACAAAGTTTTAATATGTGTACTTGTTTCCAACTATAAGCTAGTATGGAAAGTATGTGTGGTTGCCACTTAGTAGATCTTCCACATCACAAATCTTACTTAGCTTAAGGAAAAAATCAAGTAAAGATTCATAAAGTCATAATGCTTGGGTACCTCGAGACTTCAAAAGAAAAAGGATATTGCTTCGGTTAATCTAATTTGATTTGATTTGTTATTCGCTTCGTTTCGATTCGAAATATCTAAATTTATGCGAGTCTTTGGACCAAAGCAAATATTAAAAATCAATATCTATTAAAATAGAAAAAAACACAAATAATAAAAAAAATTAGAATCGGTTATCCGACTTTTATACAAAGAAAATGTATATCTACAGTTAATATATAATTTAAATGTATAATTTTATATAATTATTATTTAACATATAATTTCATTAATTTATTTATAAAATTACTTATAACAGTATTAAATTAAGAAAATAATATATATTTTTTAAGAAATACAATTTATCTAAAATTTTATGTTTTATATAAAAGAATTAAGCAATTTTAAAAATTTATAGAACATATAAGTTAACTAAGCTTTCCTTTTTTATTTAATATTATGTAAAAGGTGTTTTCTGAAAATAAATTTGTATAGTTACTTTCTAGATTTACATGTATTGAATAGTGGATGAAATATAAGTAAATATCTGTAACTTTTATGGATATCCGTATTTTTCGAAGCAAAAAAATCAAAAATTAAATATTCATAAAATTCGAAGCAAATGACAAATACTAAAAATTATGGTAGTATTCGATTTGTACACAACTCTATCTACCAGTAGTAGCAAGGGTGGCCCTACTTGACACAAGATACATGGACTACCAGTTGCTTGTATCGCAACTCTTCAAACAACCTTGAATGCATGCACAATGTTCGTAACACTATTCCAAATTTAGGCATAGCGCTTTAAGACCCCAAATCTACCAAAATATGCAAATTCATTTGCAAATCAATGACACTTTATAAATTGGGAACACATATGCTGCAACACTTCCCCATCATCATAGAACATGCCAAAAATTCAATTACTACCTTTATTTATAAGATTGCCAAACAAGGAAAAGGGCATGAACAACAAAGAAGGTCCATAAAATCTGAAACTTCACAATAAAGTTCAGACGAAGATATCTTTAGATTGGACTTCATGATGGCCAGAACTAACACTAGAAGAAGAGGAAGAAGGAATGGACAGTGATGGCAATATTTTTGAAGCTGGACGAGAACATCTGAGATCTCACCCAGCCAAAGTGGAAAAAATCTGCATTGTACTATATGTCGGTTTCTCCTTGATAACTCCCTCCATCAAAATGGAAAGATGTATGCATGGCTTACTGAACAGCTGCTCAACCTAGGAGAAAGTCTTCCAACAATCATCTAGAAATTTGTGGAAAAGCATACATGATGATGGGTATGCCTGAAATGCTAGAACAAAAGAACCAATCTCTTTATCTCTTGAACAAATATTCTAAGCTAGTCAGTCATTTGGTGCAAAAGGCTGGAAATACAGATACAAGTATACATTTCAGTCCATAATGTTGATGGATTTCATTAGCATTTTAGAAATTTATTTATTTATTTGATTCCAAATATTTCATTGTAATTGTAGGTTTCAATGTTGGAGATATATAACGAGACCATCATGAGATTTTATTTCTATAAATCAAACAAATTCTATGGAGTTGGTGAGAATATACAATGACAGCTCGGTCAACCAATGTGCAATCACACATGACATAAATGGAAACACTCATGACAACAATTAACGGTTTTTTATGTATGCAGCATGAAAAAATTTCTCACTCTTGCAACAGGCTGCTCGGAGCAAGTCTTGTCTTAAAAATTTATTATGAATTCTAGCATGTACATTATGAGTTAGCCACAAATTATAAGAAAATAGTAACATTCTTGGTCTTGTATGCATACATAACAGTCAAATAGCTCTATGTCACCTTATATACATACATAACAAACAAATCGCTTTATGTCAATTGACTTAAACATGAAGTAAAATCTCTTGTTGTAGGTCAGTAGGTAAGATTCAAATGAATGGCAATCCTTCACCTTCACTATATGAATTACATGGGTAAATGGGGGTAATAACGTTGTTGTCATCTGTAGTTGATTAAGTTTTGTATATTTTCCCTAATTTGTGAATCATTTTTCTCTTTTTAAGAGCCTGAGAAACCTCATTGATCTTGTAGCATCCC
>CAJHQP010012023.1:0-13398 GCA_905132765.1 Moricandia arvensis
ACTAATTACTGTTAACAATATATATAATCACCTAGCTTAGTCTTTAGAAATAATAAATCTATTGTGTGCTATTTTCTTTGTGGATTCGATCCCTAAGTACCACACATGATCTCTCTTGGCAAGAGTATTGTTTTGTGTTTAGGATTAAAGGTTAATTTGACAGTTAATTGTTTAGGATATTTATACCTTGCTAGAGAATAATAAACACCGTTGTGTCAATCATCCTAGATGTAACTCCAACATCGTAGAATATATTGAGAACACTTTTGTAGTCTTGGAACCGGAGATGGGTCTGCTTGTTTTTAGTTTTCGGTAAGATCACATATTTTTGATGATCGAACATATCTTTTAATGATTTCCAGAGATCTCGAGGATCCTTTTTGTAATATATTCATCTTTAAACTATCATGTATATGGTGTCGTAAAAATATCATGGCTTTAGCCTTTTCTCATCCGACACTGTTTTCGAACTATCGATGGTTCCTAAAGCTCGTTTCCTCTCAAGTGTATCTTTACATCCACTGTCCAAGTCATATAATTATTTCCGGTAATATGAAGGATATTTATTTGAGCTTTGTCAAATTTGACATGATAACTGTATTCATAGAATAACATATAAAAATATAATAAAGATGGAAATTTAAATGCACAATTTAAAGGTAGAAATTAAATACATAAAATAAAGGCAAAAATCAAAAGCATAAACTTAAATTGCAAAAATTTAGAGAGCAATAAAATCGGAGGTTTAGCCTTCCACATGATCCGAGGAGGCATAGTCTTCCATATTGATCATTTTTTCAAGGTCCGAGGAGACATAGTCTTCTATGTTGACCTTTTCTTTTATTCACGGATGCAAAGTGTAGCGCCCGCGTTCCAAAGTCTGAGCTGGAAAAGTCCAAGGACGGGTTTAGCTAGAATGATAAGACAAGCCAGTTTTGTTGATCTTGTCGTCTGGATGGTGTTGGTCGGTTTAAGACAATATTGTCGGTCCGGACAGAGCGGTTGAGCTTGTCGGACAAGTTGGTTGGATTCCGAGAAGCCAGTTGGACTTGTCATCGAGATTAGTTAGTCGGAGTATGGACTGACTGATACATGTTTTGGTGGAACGATTATTGAGCCAAACATGTACTGATAAGCCAAAGAAAATGGCGGGAAACAATTATCTGGCGGTTACTAGATCAGTTACTGAGCATTTACTAAACTTCTTAACTGACCATGAGCATTTATCATAGGAATGAACTGTCAAGCTATGGATATTGGATTTATGAACTGCTCGCCAGTTACCGAGAGCAGTTACCGAGTGGTTATGAGACAGTTATCCTGAAAGGTTGAGAACAGTTAAGGAGATCAGTTCCAGAATGGTTATGGACGGTTCCAAAACCGCTTAGAAACTGTCACTTGGCAGTTGGGCCGAGGAAAGAAACTATTGTGGACATTTAGTGACTTGTTGGGTGCCTGGAGCAGTTAAAGGGGGCAGTTATGGACGGTTTATCTAGAGAGAAACCGCCAAAACTCTCTTTTAATAAGGATTCGTGGACAGAATGAGGGGAGACACTCCTTTTTCCCGATTCTGGACGAAAAAACAAAGAAAAAAATAGAGAACAATCGAGAGGATGATAGGGGGAATTCTGATCGAGTAAAGGAGACATCATAGAGGAAGACTGATCGGGTCCGATATAGATCAGGCTGTGAGTAGGAGGGTGGCTATCTCGGCATAATCTGAGTTGAGTTAGTGAGTGCTCGACAGAAGGAAGAAAATGAAACAAAGAAGGAAAACTGATCGGAATAGAAGGAAAGAGGTTGTGATAGTGAGTGCTGGGCAGATCGGAGTAGGTTGTACCAGTCCGATGGATGTACTAACTGTCAGCAGATGGAATATCGATTATGTCTTGAGAAAATGATCGATCCGAGTGGAAGAGAGGAACAATCTGGTTAGGAAAGGAGAGAGATATCGCCGATGGGTTGATCTGGTGCTTAGTCGACAAACCGCATGCCATGTAATGGCTGTTAACGTGATAAAGTCTCGGCTCTGTTGTGGATGATGAACTCTGTGAACGTTAAAGCTAATGAAGGATGATGATGTGCAAAGATGACTATCTGAGAGACGAGTAATGGATGTTTGGAGCGATGGATCACATGGATTAATTGGATCATCGACGGTCCTGGCTGAGTACCATCATACATACGTCATGGAAAGGGGTCCATCGGCACAGTCTAAGTCAAGGGGATTTCGTGTACTGATGGAATGCGACTTAGATCAGTAACTTGAGGGATCCTTGGAGCGACCGCACTGTACAAGAGAGAAGTCTAAGGAAACCGGCTGTAACAAGGGGTGGTTAGATTACCGATTTACATCTGCATGGATCGAGTGGGATCGAGACATCAGCTCTAGGTTGTGATTTGTGTGATCTGTTGCACGTAAGGATCAGAAGCGGTTGGACCGCGAGTGAGTGTGTACTTGTTTAAGTGTAGGAGACTTAGGGTCTGGTCTATGTTCTGTTGGTATATACAATGAAGAATGGAGGATCAACTGGATAAGCCGAGGAAGACTAGATACGATTCTTCTTTCTTGGGTCATGGCCGAGCGAGAGCAAACTGATTTAGTATTGTGGATCAACATAGAGAAGGCTGTTGAGCTGTGTGACTGGTCGGTATGGTCGGTATGGATCAGAGACTGAATGAGGTCGTTAGTATGGTTATGAAACTGGCCATTCTGGATGGTAAATGGGCCGATTGGCCGAGTGTGGATGTTCTGGTGACTCGGAGGAGTCATGTTATGTTTTGAGGGATGTAAGACCGTGTGGTGTACTGACTGATCTTGAGACGATCATTGACTAACTGTGGAGTGTTGTAGTGGTACATTCTGACTAGTATTGGATGGTTATAATGGGACTGAGCCATCTCTCTTTGTTTACTTGGTCATGTGGGGATGATTGGTTGAGTTACTAAGGAACAAAAGAATTTGGTTAAGTATTTGATCGAGTTAAGCTGGATAAGGAAATATGAAGATAACACGGATGGAACATATGGATGTACAAGCATTCAACCAAGAACCAAGGCAGTAAGGTACATGTTGATTATTAGTAAACTGCTAAGTTGTTGGATTAGACTTAGCGAACCATGTGTACTGAATTGAACCTCATAGAGAAAAACTGGATAAAACTCCTAAGTTAGGGAAAAATCTGCAGAGGACCATGTTTGGTCGAAAAACGCGATCCATAGACGTATCGGCGATAAGAAATTTCGGATCGAGACCTTTCACAAAAGCCTACAACGTGTTTGTCTGATCGTGAAGACATGACCTATCTTAACAATCAGTCGGGAAAGACAACACCTATCATCCCGAAAAATAAACGGAGAAAACCTAGTCTCTCACAGTAGAACAATAATAAAATTAAAATTACTGAAATTATTGAAAACATAAACTAAAACTTAACTCACAAATATAACTTATTTTCATATAAGATCACAAACTTCGTGCTAATAACGTGTTGTGAATTAATAGGTAATGAATATTAAGGTAATGAATAATATAAATAACTTAGTTAATTATTAGTATATATGTATTTATTTATTTAGTTATTTATTCATTAATGTGTTTTGAGAGGGTAACGAGAAAGAGATGATAATGAAGCTTTTGTATTTGGTTTTATATCTTCATTCTCGTCTTTTACTTTTCATATATAGTACAAGAGAATTATGATTAGTCATTTTGTTTTTACAGAGAATAGGACAACACAATTGGTAACCGACATACATGTGTAAGACGAGGTAAATAATCACCATTTCTAATACAAACAGATAAAAGTAAAAAAAAAAAAAAAAAAACCGAAACGGACAGTAGTAATTTATACTCTCACTCAAAGAAAAACAACCGAAAATACACACTTTATCACCCCTCTCTTTCGTATTTTCGTTGGACAGAAACAAAACAAACAATCCTCGGATTTGAGAATTCTATCAAATTCAAAGCAACTTCTTGGTATAGAAAAGGATATAACTTTATTAGGTTAACTGCTACCACCGTTTCTTCTCTTTTCTCTCCATTTGCAGCGCCTGTTGTTGCCTTGTCCGAATCGGACACCTTTGTCCTTGACCCATGAGAAGTAGAAGATGAAAGCCTCTTCTTGGGCAATACCATTTGCGGAGGTTTATTTTTATCAGACATAACCTTCTTCTTTTGCAAGCCCGGGTTGCTCGTTGATCCCACATTAACCTTGGTTTTTAACGCTTGCGTGCTATCCAAGTTAACTGTTGTTCCCACACTAGCTTTTGATTTCATTGCTTGCGTGTTAACCATGGTTTTTGTTGTTCCGACACTAGCTTTTGATTTCATAGCTTGCGTATTCACCATGTTTTTCGTTGTTTCTACACTGGCCTTGGAATTCTTCAACGGTTGTGGGTTACTCAAGTTGCTTGTTGTTTCTCCACTAGCCTTGGAATTTCCAGCTTCCCCATTACCGAAGGAACTTTTGCGTGACAAAGAGCTACCAATGCTCTCATCATCTTTGACATTTGTAGATGACCCACCACCAACGCTGTGCCTGCGGTTAGTGCCTTGGCTCTTCATGCCCTTGGATCATTGTTTGTTGGCAACTGGTTAGCTTTTTGGCTTGCTGATTTTAGTGGCTTAGATCTGGCAGGAGAAGTCTTGATGGAGGTTTCCGGGTTTGAGAGAGTTTTGGAGGGAGGACTGATCTTCGTTGGATTGAGGATCCCACGGACGAGAAGCCATCCACCTCTCAAGCCAACTCCAATCCCAATGCGTAGTGTTAGCGTCCATCAGAGTTTGGTGCGGAAGTTTTGAAGAGTTTCTCCACGTTTGCTGTTTCATTTTCCAAACATAAATCCATATAAAAAATATGAATAACATCACAATGAAATTATATTACATTTACCTGATGACTATAAGCATACGCCAAGGCCCTTTCACGTCTTACAGAAGCTTCTTTTCGATTCACAAACTTTGCTTTGATTTGTTCCTTTGATCTATTGCTGGAATCAAAATCTCCAGCGATAATCTACACAAAAAAAAAAACTGATTAATCTGAGTATAGTAATTTTCACACATTGTACTAATAAAATGTATAAAGATTCATTACCAAATTCTGATTTTGGTGGTGTTCTTTTTGGTGACCCTTCTGCTGAATCAGCCTCTCACGAGTTTTGTTCTCTTCAGATAACCGATTCCTCCTCTCTTGAATCTGTGCTTGTAAACGTGTAAGAGTCTGCATTGAGCTAAGCATCGCGTTCATCTGTCTTTTGACATATTTTCCTTGCAGAAGTGTCTTTAGTCTGGCCATTCCTCGCATCATGCGTAGAGTTCGCCTTGCCTGTGAAACCCCATTAGAAGGGTCCTCTAAAAGATCTACTAAAAGTATATTTGATGTGTTTAATTTTCTTATTTTAAAAAATTATTTCTTCTAATTTCTTAGCATATTTATAAATATTCAGAAAAGATGATCGGAGAGTATTCAAATGTCCTAATGGCACATGCTAAATGACAGCTCTGACTAAAGATCACGTAATAAGAGAAACATATACAGGAATGAATGATTGGTATGTATACCTTGTAACATCTATACGCATTTTGGATCTTGATTGCGGCAGCTTCTTCCTTTGATTCCCTAACTTGATGTATCGATGGGGTATTCGTGAGACGCACAACCTCCGCGGCAGCATGTGCAGCCACCACAGCTGCTTCGGCTGCAACAGCCGATGCAAGAGCCAGAGCTTGTCTAGTCTTCGCTTCTTTGGAACCACCATAACCTTTATTGCTGGCAGATGCTGGAAGAATATGGAGAGGAGGAGGAGGAGGAGGAGGGGACGGTGGTGGCAATAACGGCTGAGGAGCCAAATCCGGCAAGGGAGGAGGATGAGGAGACGGCCGAGTTATAGATGAAGATGAAGGTCAATCGGAGGAGTTATTTCCTCAGATAATTCAACAGATTCTCTACTCTTTTGTTTCTCAAACCATTTCTTCTTCTCTTTCTCTTGTTTCTTCAAGAAATAAAAACCAGAATCAAAGAATTAGCACTCATGATTACATATATTTATATATATTCATAATCATTATTCTATGCATTAGATTTATGATATGGAGTAAAATCTGAAAGCAAACTTGTTGTTTTTTGTCTTTTCCTGCTGATAAACACGAGCCCGAGACGCATGTCAACCAACTTTTTCCCATCTTTTTGATTCTCCCTGAAATTTCAGACAATCTTTCATTCAAACATTCTTACATAATTTGTCTTTTGCTCAAATAAAGCATTCTTACAAAATGACAATGAGAGGAGAGAAAGAAGAGTTAAAAGACCTGGTCACGATGGGCCCCACCGTTTCGTGGGAACCCAATTGACTTTTGTAACGATTGTGGTTTGTTAGAACTATTCAACAGATTTAACACAGATATCTTAAGTTATAAATAACCTCTTTAAGTTTTTTTTATTTAAAATAATTTTTCTGCTTCGTTGTCTATTCTAGCATATTCCATTGAGTTTTTTAATCTGGAGTGTAATTTTTAGAATTATTTGAAAACCGTAAAAAGAGTTATTATATAGAATTACCAATGTCTTTGTTTTATATTGATCCAAAAGCTATTAGACATATTTAGAGAAATAGTTTTGAGGTCTTCATAATTCTAGTTCTCTTTATCCATTCTACTAGATCCAATTTTCTTATTCGTTGGTTTTGTCGATATTTTCATCAACAAAATGCAAAAAAAACATCGGTATAGAAAAATAAACCAAGATTAAAGATAAAAAGAAAATGTGATCAATCTACGAGTTGGTAGTCTAGTGGTCTTGGGTTAAAACAACGTTCGATACATAAGATTATTCTTTAAATGGGTCTGGGAAATTATAAGTACAAAATCCGAAACTTCTATTGTTAACAAAAAATGCAAATAATAGAAGGTTTTTATCCGAAAAAGTAGCAAAGAGAAGAAACTACAAATAGTAAATGGGATGCTCAAACTCTTCAGTTACATGAGATTACAACAGTTATAACGTATAGCTGGTTTTAGACTTTTAGTTATATTATTTAATTGGAAGCCGGCAAAGTGAGTACGTGCAAACCTCTTAATGCTTGTTGTAGATCGTTAATTGGTGTTTACATTAGCTACGAAACCTAGGCTGTACAGTTGATCTAAAGGCATTGGCCTCTAACGTATATTGAATAAGGAGGACTTATTGGTAGAAGATTTCTAGAAAAGTTGTAAAACTTATAAATTCTATTGTTATTGATTTAAGTATTTTTAAAATTTTAGTAAAATCTATTGTTATTAGGGTGAAGATTTGTAAATTCCATTCAAAATTCTTTATAATTGGAAAAGCTTACATATCACTGATTTAATAACTCTACTAAAATCTATTGTTGTTGGGATTCTTTTTTTTACTCATAAGACTCAACTTTGAAAATACCATGTATATCCATAAAATTTTCAAAATCTATGTAATAAAAACATCCCCATACAAAATAACTACAAAACTATATGAAAACTAAATGAACATAAAATATTAAATAACCTAAAGAGCATATTTTTTAATAATTAATCAAAGTTACAAAACTATATAACAAGTGTTGACAAAAATACTATGCATTAACATGTGTTCTATTATGAAATAAAAAGGTATGTGGAAGTTTCGAAAACTCATAAATCTTGGACTTCTTATGAAAATTTTGAGAGCAAAATAATTTAAATTGTCATGAATAAAATAATTTAAATTAAAAAATAATTGAAGAAGTTTTGAATCAAACACTAGTAGCATATATCCCTTATATATTAATTAAGAAGCAATATAACATGTTTTGGTAGCCACGTGTCATCACTACGATGATTTTTAGAATCATTAGAAAAATAGGTTGGTACATATAAGCAATATATTATATTTTTATTAAAGTAACTATCAAATTAGTTAGTAGTGTATAAAAGAATATTATTCATTCTTTCATTAAATAAAAGCTACGGAATTACCTAATATAATTAACAAATATATGACAATTAGTGGTTTTGAAATAATAAAGATTTGATAACAATTTTTGTATCCTCCATCATTATTATTTCATTTTATATTTTTAAAATAAATTAAAAATCACATTAAAAATATAATAAAATTTTTTTTTCTTATGTGTTATTTTTTGAAAATTTTAAATGATTATAAATTACTAATACTGTTAAAATCTACATTGAAAAATTTGTGATCAATGGTTTAACTTTTTATTATAACAAGATACAAATGATTATAAAATCATATAAATATGAAAGTCTCAATTAATATATATTCAGATTAAATATATATAAATATAAATATAATTATTTCTTTCAATATCGTTTAAATTAAAATATATATCATATATGAATAAATAAACATGTTAATTTCAAAATTTCCATTGAGTAGGAAGCCTCAATTAATAAATGTTCAGATTAATAAAAATAATATTTTTGTTATAGTATATATAAAAATGTTAATAAAATCATATGAGTACAAAACCTGAGTTAATAAATATTCATATTAAAATATATTATATACTATGTCAATATCTTAAAATGTCATAAATATAACATTATAAACATTTTGATTATATTATCAACATATAACAATAATTAGTCCCAATTACTGATTATTTTACTGCATATACTAAATGACACAAAATAAATATAATAGTAATAATATGTGATAATTTGTATACATAATTATGTTCATTTCGTGAAATGGATCTCAAATATTATTCTCATCAATCTTCATATCAATAGTGATGCAATTTTTTATTTATGTGCTACTCCACTTAATTTATACAAAATTACTCGCTTCTCAATTACTCAATATATTTTATTGCATAATACGTAAATGAGCACAAAATAAATAATAAGAATATGTATAAATAATTTGTAGACATAATTAATGTTCATTCTGTGAAAACACGGACATCAAATGTTATTTGATCATATCATTTCAAAATACAATTCTTCATATCGAAGTGAGATGGTGAATTATAACATCCCGATGATCCAATGTAAGTTAATAAGTTTAAAAACAAAATATCAACAAACATGACCCTACTTATTAAATTTATATTGATGGTTCATGACTTTACGTTTGAAGACTTATGACATGCTGGTTAAACGATCAAAGTTAGCATTAAACAATTATCTATTATATTAAAATAGGATCATGACCTACTAATATATGTGTAGTCCAACAATTATTTTATAACATTACCTATTTTAAAAATAAATCATATATTTTTAACTGCATTTAAAAATATATTTTTTAAACACCACTGAATTCCATAATTTTAGGAATCCACTAACTTATAAAATTGGTTCTTGACATATTTCATATAATTATTAAAAATTTAAATAAATTAAATTAATATTAAAAACAAATATCATGCCAAAATATAAAAATTAAGTTTCTAAAAACAATTTAAAACAAAAAATAAACCCGTCCTTCCAAAGGGCGGGTCAAAATCTAGTTAGCATATAAATTTCACGCCATGCATACGCACGGATAGCTCTACCTATTTTTTTTATTCTCTTTCCTTTTTTAACATCATTACTTTTTTTACTTTATAAAAAAATATGAAAATCAATAAATTATATATAACTCAGTAACTGTTAATGAAAATCTATATACAAATAGTTGATAAATCTTCTTAATTTTTAAAAAATTCTCAATAAAAATCATCAAATTCCACAAAAATTCTTGTACTAGTAACCCCCCTAAGAATCTCCTTCATAACCAATGTAGTTTCTTGATATGGTATCAGAGCCCTCAACCTAACTACACCAACGTTGTTGTTTTGATCTTGTGATCTCGAAAGTTGCATTGTGAAAGCGTGCAAGTTAAGATTTATATTCTTAATTATGCAATCTATCAAATTAACACTACAAACTACTTTTCCTAAGAGATGTCAAAATTGCAGTACTTAGGGATCGAATCCACAGAGAGCGAGGGCACACAATAGATTTATTATAATTATAATGGTTAATCTCGACAAACTATAGATATAGGTTTTAATTGTAATCCTACTAGGAATAGGAAAATATCTAAAATACTAAGTGAATTACAAATATGGAAAAGAGGCAGATCTAGGGTTTTTTGGCAAGTGAACTATAATGGATATGATGCATGAAATTATTAATATACGAGAAAAATAAATATTAACTAGTCCGACCCCCTCTTTTTCCAACTCTCGTATGCGGACAGAGAATGTATTGTCGATAGACAACTAAGGCCTAATGTCGATCGACGCTATCGGATAAGAAGTTCGTCCACTATGTAAATTAGACCAGCTCTCACATGGATCTAACAACCTAGCTCAATGGAATCAATTCTGGCACGAAACCTACTCTCGTAGTAGTCCATGGCCCTAAGTTCAGGTTTCTAGTTAACTACTTTAGAACGCAAGCATTAAACACAATTCCAAATATTGATATTACTTCATCCTAGCAATCCTATTTTGGGGCTAATTCATCAATACCCATTAAGAACCCTAAATCTAACAAGTGAATTACTCAGACATAATCAAAGAACACATGATGAACTGGATAGTATAATGAATAAATAATAAAATGAGGTTCAATACAAATCTTTAAAGGTGTTCAGATCTTCTCCCCTAAACTATTAAAAATATAATGAAAGAAAACTAAAAGCTATGCCAGTAAAATGTCTCCTAAAACGTGGTCTCTTGTGGGTTTGTGGCCCTCTCTTTGCCTAAACAATGGCAGAACCATGTAAACTTGATAAAAACTTGTCCATGGGTATTCTTGTAATTTTTCTTTACTTGGGCTTGAAGTCGGCCAATACTCTGCGAGTGGGCCGTCGATCGGACAGCAAAGATGCTCCATCGATCGATGATCATGCTTTACTTCGACTCGTACTTAGCTGATGTGAACAAACTACTACATTGCAACCACATCAAATATTGCTAATAAAGAGAAACTTTATATGCCCTATCCTATTATAGCAAAAAACATCCATATTGTTAGCAACTCAACAAGTACTAATTTAACTCACCCCTCTACTGATCTCATTTCTTTGCATAAAAATAAAGCACAAGCTTTACCTTGGGAGTATTGACATGAGGGTTTTTTAATTTGTATTTCAATACAAACTCTATCAAATTAACCCTACGAACTACTCTTGCCAAGAGAGGTCAAATTGTAGTATTTAGGGATGTACACACAATAAACCCAATACAGTCGCGATTAAGCTAGGCAAATAGTTTAATAAGCAGTCAATAAACTATAGCAGATAATTGATTGATTGTTAAGTAAAAAATAATAACAAATAGCTACATCTAGGGTTTCAGGCAAGTAGATTATAGAGGATAAAAGCTAAGGGTATTAATAATAGAACTCGATATCTTATGTAAAAGACGACCAGCTCTCACTGCGAGTCTAATCTATTGACTAAGTCTAATATCTCAGCTCTCGCTTGTTGACACGAAATGACCGTCGATCGATGGCAATGATCCTGCGTCGATCGATGGTATCTTGAGTCAAGCTATATGACCTAATTCGATAAGTTCACTAAATTAACTAATCAACTCTTCGTTTGTTTCTAGAAACCTAGCTCAACATGATTAAATCTGGTAGTAGACCATGCTCTCGCTTGCGCATAACTATCCTAAGATCATGGTTTTAGTTAGCTACTCTAGAACACAAGCAATAAGCCACAATTCTATTGATAGATCTAATAATCACCCTAGCAATTCTATTGTTTGGCTAATTCATCAATACCATTAATAAACCCTAAAACCTAAATAGAGACCTACTCAGACATGATCTTTGTCACAGAAATCATAGATGAATAGAATATATATAGAATAGAAATCAAATAAAGAACCAAAGGATTTCCAAGAGGACTTTGAAGAGTTTACTCCATTCTCTCCTAACCCTAGAACAATATATAGAATAATCTTGGTGCCCTAACAATGGCATAGAAATATATAAATAGGGTTTTAGTTCGTCCATGGGTATTTTGGTAATTTATGATGGCTTCTGGGCTTAAGTCGGACATAAAACAAGTCGAGCCTGTCTTCTGGATAACTGTCGATCGACACCAAGGCTGTGGCCGTCGATCGACACTCATTCATCTTCTCGATAGCTTCCTCTAGCGAGGCAGACAGACCACTCTTCAGTAAATCGGGCATAACTTTAGATTTAACCGCCCAATGGACCGCAAACCGGTGGCATTGGAAATATAAGTCAAAGCTATATGTTCTGTAAATTATAAACTCAATCTCACCGTGAGACGGTCTCCATCCATAGTTAAACATCTGACGCATCTGCGTAGTTCTGCATCTCTAAAAGCTCCAGAATCACCAAAAGTTCTACAAAACGTACCTGAAACTAAAAATACTTCTAAAACATACTCCAAACACATATAATAGACTCTAAATAGGGCTGATATCATGGCACAATAGTGGTAAATATCAGGCCCTATCAACTCCCCCATGCTTAATCTTTTGCTTGTCCTCAGGCAAACAAAGCCTATGAAAAGAGGTTTTGAAAAGCGGAGACTCACATAATGTCTAAGTATAACTGTCACCCTACTTTGTTGCAACCTCATCCTATCAACTCAATCACAGAGATACTTTATATACCCTATCCTAGTTTAGCAACAAATCCATTCTACCAACAACTTAGCGAATATTAGTCTACTCGCTCCTCTACTGATTTCATTTCTTTGCAAAAAATAAAAGTGCATGCTTTACCTTGAGAGTATCGATCAAAGGATATATGGACTCTTACCTCTGCAAGTATCTGAACCAACATGTAGTCTTCTCTGATTCCTTTCCTCTCTCTCTTCGCACTTCTTCTCAGTTAATGTCTCCCTTCTTTTGAGGATATCATTTTATTTTTTTAATTAACTGAGATATTTGGATAGGCTTCCATGAATCAGGCCCAAATGGTTTTTGCCACCAGATCTTGTTCACTTCGTTTGAATTTTATCCTTTCTAGAATCATATGAATCAAGCTCTAATGGTTGTAGCCACCAATCATGTTCGATCCTTTTATCTAAAGGGGAGAGAGAGGGGAATCAGAAGCACACAAACTTTTACCTTCCAGACTTGCAGAAGGAATCCGATCCAGTGTATACCAAGCTCCAAAGCAAGCAATTAATGTCAGGATTAGTGTTTGGAAATCATGCTTCGGTTCCTTCAAAAATTTTAAGCAAGTGTGATATAGTGGCAGTGATGATCCACTTTGGTATTTCTAGTAATTCTGCAAAAACTTTCTAAGAATGGTGCCTAAGTGTGGTTAGTCAATATAAATGCTTGATCATATCCCTTTTGACTCAATAAAATGTTTTGAAAAACTATATATAATAATATATATATAATATATATATATAGTAATAAGACTCAAAACAAAATAAAATAGATCAA